>JAQGAB010002073.1:0-13307 GCA_034696565.1 Isotomurus graminis
GAAAAAGAGTAGTGTATCATTATCAAACATCAAAAGCCTTATTATTCGGTACGGACTAAGTGTTAAATAGACGCATCACTGAAAGTCCATGAAACAGAACTTATCTTGAACATTGTAAGTTCAAATATTCTCAGCTTTCTCGACAGCGTAATCTTTCAATCTTGGCTTAAACTGGTCTCACTGTGTATAATGGCACAAGAAAAGGTTGTATTTTTAGCCCACGACTCCTGTTGTAATCGTATGTCGATGCATGTCAGAGCACAGCCAGCAACGGAATCACCCTTTCCTCAATCTTGTAGGCACAATTACTCTAATTGTAAATACAACGCCCACACACATAATTGCACTGAACACCACGAGAGATAAAATCGATTTCAGCACTGAATCTTGTTTCAGATGAGTTGTTCCATACACGAAACTGTCAATTTCTTCTTTACGCAGAATTTTCTGTCTGACACTTTCACATTTTGAGATTTCTCATTCTTGAAAATAGAGAAAGATGGAACTGTTCAACTTTTCACATCAAAATTAGGTGGACATTAATTGCTTTCAATAGCAGCACACATCAGATCCAAGCGTATCCGTATGACTTTTCGAATAAACTTGTATCCTCTTAGTTGCGCTGGACTTGCCTACAAATGTCCAATAAAATAAGGATACCTGAGTCTAGAAACTTCGCAAAGGTACAGATCAATACATTATACTCCTATTCATCTCCGTAAGTCTTACCGTATTTCTGCGAAGTCAAAACCAACTGTCAAGAGTTGCTTTATGACTGCCTATCACGCTAGCCGAACTTTTTCTTCATCTTTTAAGAACAGAAGGCAACCACCCAAAACTAGAACGTCCAACTCTGGCCACGCTACCACAACTACCACCGCCCAGTTAGACCTGAAACTGTAGAGTAAAAATATTAATTATCACAGTTGTTCACATATTAACAGGTAGTTATTCTAAACAGGTTTCTTTATATTTATTTAACTGAGTTACACAAGCAGAAAGAACTGTCAGAGAGGTACAACAGTTGTTCTCATCTCCACAAACTCCACGAAAGATTGACAGAGCTTTCTTCTCAATAAAAATGAAGGCTGGAAGTGGAGACTTACCTATTTATATTTGTTTATGTTTGATGGATGGTGAAGAAGTGGAAGAAAGATCTGACGATGAAGTCCTGGTGGTGCTGATGATGATATGAGTTTTTGTTAAGTGCGGGTGCGGCGATCGGTCAACTCCTTCCGCCCTTCAGCCTTCTTTACTACTACTACAGGAGTTCCACTGCCAGTAGAAAGAACTCTCACACTCTTCTTCGGTGGGTCGGGACCAGAACTCTCTCACACAACTTCATCAGCTTCCATGAGATCCAGGCAGAGCAGCATCCTCCCTCTTTCCAATCCGGGTATTTTTCATCTCATTTCTCCAGCTCTGTGTTGTGGTCTCCCATCTTTTTAATACCGCCTGCCAGCCTTACGGAACTTGCTCAAAGTTTCAGTCCTCCTCATAGTCTTGATGATGGTGATGATGGTATAGTTGTAGTAGTGGTTCTCCTTTCTTGTAGTAAGCTACTTAGAAATCTCTCTCGCATTCCACAGACTCTCACAATCCCATCATTCCCACCGTTTCCTTCACCATCCTCCACTTTTACCGAGAAAGAAGAAAGATTCCGCCACACGAGCCGTCCCAGCTTCTTCCATTCATGCTTTCTCTAAAATGCGGCCCCGTGCTTTCCCCAACTTTCTCACGTAAGAACAGATCAGACCTTCCCAAAATAAATTAACCATGTATGACAATAATATTAATTGGGAATACGGTATCTTTTCAAAAAATTATCCTTGCCTGTTATGTATCCTTCACTGCCCGTCTGGTCACAACAATCGCTGAAGCTGGGAGGTTTGAAGACTTGCAATAAATTAAAAAGTTTATGATTCACACGGTATATAGTATATAGTAATACATGTCATGCAGATACAAAAGCTCAAATCAATCATGCAATACATCGAAACTTCGATCACCATACGGATACTTGTCATGGGAAGACATTTTATTGCAACCACCACCTTTAACATAAAGTCTTCATAACTTCGAAACTCAGCATAGCACAAATCCCTGCAAAACATCAATAAATCTCTTCGTGGAACTTTTATATATTCGTTTGACGAACAAAATTAACGGCAATATATATTTTCATCTTGAATAGCTTTGGAGGAAATATCTATACGTACACACGAATGAACTCAATTAATCTTGGTTATGTTCATTAGAAAAAGCATCGATTGATTGTCTGCTACAAGTTCCAAAAGAATTCGAAGTGAACCGATTCTTCCTCAGCCATTCGCTAACCACGTTGTATTGTGCAGGCGAAAGAGGTAATGTGTTCTTCAGGTCCTGGAGTATTTCACACGCTGAATTAATACTATCGTTGAGCATTTGGTTATCTCGAGTAAGTTGTTCCACAAGTACGCACGAAGACAGGAACTTTGAACGCCAGACTTCTATTTCGTCGTTTAGATTGTCAACAGATTCTTTCTGTTCGTGAGTTGAATTTCCATTATCAGCAAAATTAAAATTCGCAGTAGATGAGCTATATGACCCCGTCATAGAGTCTAATAGTAATTTCTTCAATTTAGCGTTTTCTCCTTGTAAATCCGAAATTTCTTTCTCTGCGATTTTGAGTCGCTCTCGTAGTAGCACTGCTGAGTGATTGTTATGATGATTGATTCTTTCTTTGCCAGAAGAGCTTAGCGAGGAAGTTCTCTCAGGAATGGGTTTCATATTTGAGTTTGGTGAGGGTACGCTTGTTCGATCACACTTGCTAGGTGACACTTCAGTCCCGTCGAAAACATCGTCTGCTTTCCTGTTCATTGTCGGGGTGACACTCCCTGATGAATGAACACTGGACTGTGACACAACTGAGGAACTGTCCGAGGGTTTCCGTTTGTGCTTGGAAGCTGCAGGTGTAGGTACCATAGGCCGGACAGCGCACGTGTAAGGCTCATAGGGTACAAATTTTGCGTTTCTACAACCATTTTCAAAACCATTCATTAATCAAATACCAAATTACTTGTAAAACAGCCTAACAAGAGGTATTATTACTTCTGCTTGTTGATCCCTTGACAGCCCTTATCGATGATGTTTCCTTCAGCATCCACAGACTTTTTCGCTGTCTTAGGTTCACATTTTACAGTTTTCACAGGAATAAGTAAACTGCGTGCTGGTAACTGTCTTGGTGAGGAAGCCACTTTTCGTAAATCAGTTGTTACGTGAGGAGAAGGCTCAGGCTGGATTTGATCTTTATTATTCATAAGCGATGCAGTTGATGATGCGCGGCTAAAGATGTCTTTCCCGTTATCATTATGCAGTGAAGTTGTGGTACCTGCAGGGCGACGTAGATCTTCAAATTTCGTATTAGCACAGTGTGTATCACTTGTCTTGGGAGGGGAAGTAGTATCAATACCACTTGGAATTCCTATAAGTAAACATACGACAATACAAGATTTCTCAATGTTTTGCTTCAATTCAATACACTACATTCTGAGACTGTCAACTGTCAAGTGAAAGCTACTTTACCTGTTTCACTAATGACCCCTGTTGCAATAACCAATCCGGAGGTCAAATGGGACTTCGGGGACTCGACCAGCGAATCCTTCACAAATTCCATACCGTCGCCGTCCGTCCGAGTTATTTCAGGGGCTAAAGATAAATAAACAAATAATAATTCAATACGGCAACAATAATGGTTACATTCAATTCTCTTCTGAGTATTTTAAATAACAAAAACAAACATTGAACTTCATTCACAACTGCATTACACTTACCTTCTGTAGTTTCGATATCTGAACCACTTGAATCACTTTCGAGCATATTCCCCATACCGTTTATAAAAAATATTTTCGAGCACTCAATATAACATCGACAGTGATAACTGAAAATACTTCACTAACACCATTATCACAGTATTTTTAAGATCTTTACATTTCACAGTTGAAATGCTGTTTTTACTTTTACAAAATATATTTCTATCCGCAATCTCAAATTACTGTACAAGATATTTAGGTCGACAAGCAATGCAGTCAAGGCAGAGCTTCTTTAGGCTACAAACTGATTAAATATCTAAATATCAATGATCAAAATCAACATCAGCCTTGGATTCCACTCGACGTGTGAATTTTGTCAGTCTTCTCTCTTCTTGTTCAAATCTCGCGAACACTCAACTTGCCCCAGAATCGTATTATCTCGTTGTATTGAAACCTAAACAGTCAGGGCTTCTTTTGTAATAATACACATGCAGATAATTTTACTTACAATTAGGCAGAGACGCGATTGATTACAATATACTATTAATATCCGTAATATAGCTATCTGATGAAGGATAGTTACCCTAACCCTGAGGTTCATATCCTGATTATTAAACAGTGAAAGACGAATTACAAGATGATTATATTGTGTTAAAACAGACAACTTTACTTCAAAGCTGTAAAACAAGAATTGTAGTATAAAGACGAATACTTCGTTACTTCGGACTATTAAATAAAAGAAACTTAACAGAGTGGATTTAAAACATATCGACTACACTGTCAACTACTTGTCACTTAACCAACTTTAACTTAACCGTTCAATGCTTAAGAAAATGACTAGAAGACTATTCAGTATTCAAGCTCCACAACACCGGCACTTCCTTTGTTTGGAAGACCGGGCAACGATGAGACATATCTATCTACATTTTTAATTAACGCAAAACACTGAATTGTCCGTCAAATTTAGAAATACTTTCAACCGTTGTATAGAAAATTTTACGATAAATTTCCGACTCAGGTGAAACGCGTTTAGGAAATTCTTCAAACAGTTTTTCTGCCTTATCTAAAGACATCTTGTACAACGCCGGTTTTGCTTGGTTAGCTGAGTCTGTTGATTCCTTTGAACTAACTCTTTCCAGGTTAATGTTATATTCGTACTTAAGTGATGGAAAGAATCGTAGCATTTGCATTGGAGAAAAAATCCCGACCGTGTTTCCAATTCGCGAAGCGTAGTATCCTGAACCGAAGTAACCGATAATTTGAGATCTGCAATTAATTAATTAATACAAAACTATTTATATTCAATGAAACAAAAACACATTTTAGCATTCTTCACCTGACACAGGAGTCCGTGGAATTTGATTTTGCGATGCTGACATTTTTTATCCTCGAATCCACATGTTCCGAACAAGCTCCACTTCTTTTCCAATACTCTAGGACCGACTTCGGTGGAATTCCTAAAGATGACGATGGCTTACTATAGTTGTTAGATGGGCGAGTCTGTGAGCCCCATCGGGATGGCTGAGACAGCCTAACACCAGTAGGAGTTTGAAATATAGGAGCCACGGTGGTTCTGCTTGGACTTGGAGTGGTTTTCCAACTGGTATCAAGAGTTATCTGACGAGGTGTGGACGAGAAGTTAACCCCATTTTGACTACTTTGCGTGTTTAAAGAATTGTGACACATTTCTGACAATCGAGGGCGTTTGTAGACGCTGGGGCTGGCGACAGACTGGTGAAACGACAACCCACTACCAATCCTTTCAAATGCATTCCTTGGTATCTGAGAAGTTCCTCTGCCATTAGCAAAGCGACTTTCAGTGGGTGACACGGCCTGTTGAGCTCTATCCTGACCTGCTTCCGGGGTTATTGATGGTGGAGGTCGATTAACCACTGATACATTCTACATGCAAGTATATGTGTTGAATATTATTTTACTACAAATTCCCAATTCATGAAAATAGCAACAGCTGGTAATACCTGAATGACTTCTCCTTGTTTATCCAAGACTCTTCCGTAAATCCAGTCGCGCATTGAAACTTGTTTTTCTTGCACCTTATCAACGATTTCGTCTTGAGAATCCATCTCCAAACCTTCCAATACAATTTCAAAATTCCCAACAAGTGATCCAGCTTCATCCGCTGAAACATGTCTATTGTTTTCAACACCGCAGACTGTGCTTGTAGACTCCACCTGAGGAGAACTGTTGTTCAGTGTAGAAAACTTCTCTGAAGCAGCCTTGGTAAATGTACCAGAAACCTCGTTCTGCAACGAAGTGAAAATCTCATTCTCATATGATAAGAAGTCCGTATTAAAGTTGACGGTAATGCAAACCTTAGAAGGAGACTGAGTAAAGTTATTTGAGGAATCTGAAACGTTTTCCAGGAATTCCAAAATATTTGCCTTTCGCTTTTCAGGGCGATATTGAGCATCAGCACTATCTCTAATAACTGGGGACTGGGCAATTGTCACTGCAGATCTGGTTTTACACGGTGCAGTTTCATCTCGTTCCGTAGTTTCCGACTTGCTTAATTCCCCAACTTCGTTTGGACCAACTTGCTGTTCTTTGTCATCGTTTACGTCTTCGTTCGTGAACTGAATGTGGTATAAATTCTTCAAGACGTCTGTTACAGTGTTCCCAACTTCTTCCTAAATCAAGTAATACTAATCAACTATGAACCATGTTCCAGTTCCAGACTCAGCTATATTCAGCTTACGAGAAATTTCATGAATATTTTCGACTTATCCATTTCCAGATTGAAATCGGCTTCGTCGGATGGTATTGTGATGTACAAAACAAACACAGGGTACTTCTTTTTTGCTGAGAAGCTGCTATCGGCTGCTGCATCCACATATCTAAAAACTTCCTGTATAAAAAGCTCGCGGTCAAGCGAATGGCAAATCTTAATAGACAATGTAAGTTTACGTAGCTTACTTTTTCGAAAATAGAGAGGTGACTCACTCTCCTTCTGTTTACATAAATCATCGATAGTCTTTTATTAGACATGCCGACAACATTAACGTCAATAGGCAATTTAGGTAAAAACGCTTCAACCGTGCGCTTTCTTTTCTCCTCCTCCTGAACTGCAACATCCACTGGTCCACACTTCACTAAGTTTTTAGCCATATTATGTCCAAGTACGCTTATCAAAGCTTGTTCGACTGATGGAACAGAAGCTTTAGTCCAAACTAAGCTACTATCGTGATACAAACTCATATGAATTTTAGGGTTCACAATCGCTATCGACTTCAAGTAACACTCAATCTGCTTGAGCTCTGCAACTCCCGTGGACTTCTCTTGAGCTCTCTGTCGCCTAACAGGCAGATGATTAAATATCTTCTCCACTGTAACAGTCGTTCCTTGACCACGAGCAATCGCATTTTCAGAAACAACTTTCCCTTGATGATCCAAAACAAATCTCATCGCCTTTGTTTCATTCACATGCTTGGTGATAAGGGTAACATTTCCAGACAAGCAAATGGAAGATAACGCTTTTCCCCTAAATCCATACTGCTTACTAGTACAACCTAACAAGCCCAGAGTAACTCCATGAGTATAAACTTCAAGTTTAAAAAAAGTAACTTTATCTGCTCCACTTACTCAAATGATTCACGTTCTTGAGCTTTGACGTGTGACCTCCTGCTACAGCTTTTCTCACATCAATTGACGGTATCCCCTTCCCATTGTCTCTGACTTCAATTTTATCAACTCCATACTTAATCTGCAACATCAAATGTATTATTATTATTCAAATCAAAAGCATTCAATGATTTCAATGTGCATGAATACATTCCAAACATACCAAGTGAACTTGAACACTGGAAGCTTCTGCATCAATCGCATTATCCACAAGTTCCCTCACAACATCTGAAATTCTACTGACGACTTGACCCCGTCGAAGGGCAGCAGCGGTGTTATCGTCTAATTTTTTTACAACGCTTTCCTTCCCACCTCCTGTGCTCATATCAATATCTTCCGTATCCATGTCCATACCAGTTGTACGCACGCACAACTCACCACCACAAAAAATTTACACAAACAAGAACAATACTACAAAACGTTTAAAAAGAGTTTTCGAACAATAAAAAAACTAATACAAATATTATGAGAAAGAAGAAAACAGGAGAGCTCCGCAGTGCTTTCTCCTCTGCTTCTCGTGACTGACTGAAACCGACTCCCGCCACTTTCTCTCGGCCAGAACAAAACACACGCACACACGCCTTTGTTCAACATTGTTCCTTTGAACTTAATAAGAGACAAATTGAGCTACTTAATGTATTCCAATGAGTTTACTGGAAGAGTTGGCTTAATGCATGAAAATAATGGTGTATTAAGTACATTGATTTAATTTTGAATACACAGGTTATTTCCTTTTTGTATTCCGCTGATCTTCAGGGTCCGGTTCTGGTGAGGCTGGTTCTTGCTTGGAGCCTCCAAATCCGAACCATCCTCCCCACCCTGAGGTTCCTCCTCCCCCCGGGTTATTTAACGACTTATTCGACTTAATAGCTTTGGCTTTTGCGTCAGAATTCATTTGTACGTCATCCAAGAGATTAGATGTTGGAGCTAGGACTGCTTTCCGGTTTATTGTGCTAAACACTCTGTCATCTTCGAGACGCTTGAGGATTCCTTCTCTATCGCCTGTCTCGTTGAGTTCATCCACAAGTCCCCTGAAATCAGGAAATATGTTTAGAAGCGAGCTGTATGGATGTTTTAAATTGTTTTTAGGTCTTTACTTCATTGTGCCACCCTGTTGGTTAAATTGACGAGCAACTTTAAGATCTTCTTTCCAGAATCTGTTAAGGGATTGACGGGTTGTGTGGGGTGCGACTTCTTTAATCTACAGAGTCCATGTAAACTTATATTAGTACTGATGTATGGTCGGATTTTTACA
Organism: Isotomurus graminis; assembly: GCA_034696565.1. NCBI lineage: Eukaryota > Metazoa > Arthropoda > Collembola > Entomobryomorpha > Isotomidae > Isotomurus > Isotomurus graminis. The sequence goes on from JAQGAB010002073.1 coordinate 8,686, forward strand.
GGTATATCTAGACCGTCTTACCTTGAGAATGATAACTCCTACGATGAATATAAGAAATATGTTCAACCAAGTCAGGCCAAAGCTGACTATACCCATGATAGCGAATTCCCTGGCAGCGTTCTTGCAGTATATGGTTTCATAAGCATGTGTGAAATAGTATTTTTTGTACATCGCGTGGTCGATGAAAGGATCTTTTCCTCCAAGGAACGTGTCACAAGGCAGCAGAGGAGTACGACCTGCCATTTTTTCTTTAATGGCGATTGTAGCTGAAAGACCCCAGAGGATACCACAGTTCACTGCAGGAGGGAGGAGGGATGCTGAAATAGCCACACCCACAAGGGACCCTGCATTTCCCGCCAGGATGGACAGTGCTACTCCACACCCTGAAGGGATGGCCACGAGGACTCCAATTATGAGGGAGTTTGTCACACTCCGCCCTCGCATTTGGTCGGTAGGCCATTTTTCTACGTCTCTCCAAGGGCCTCTGTCTGTCATCTGCAATATTCCTCAAAATTGTACTTGAGAAACAGGTGAGCACTTTCTTGTATAATAAAGTTGATACATAAGCAGAGGATTCTCATGTACCTGCAGGCTGCATCCGAAAATCAATCCTACAACGAGGCACATTAACAGGCCTACCAATTCGCTGAGAAGACCGGTTTTGACAAGCTGGTAATCTCGAATGACCGCACCGAAAGTTGTAGCCATAATCGGCCCCATTAGGGGGGATACCAGCATGCTGGCCACCACGTTCACTGAGCTGTCATCAACCAATCCAAGTCCAGCGATAATCCTGCAAGTGTATCAAGAATTTCAAATGTCTTCCAACGATGGAGCAGAAAAGTTATGGGCCTTTCCTCCACTTACCCTGCCACCAGAATAAGTACAAGGTAGTCAAAGGTCATCACTGCATTGGCCTTAACTCCTTGCACCACTTGAGCTACGGTTAATCTAGACTTAATTGAAGCCACGAATTCATTCCACTTCGTAGTTTTTGAGTTTTTAGTTTCAGAAGTTCCTGCTACGCCTTTCGGCTCATCATTATCTTCATCGTCATCTTTGTCTCCGAGATTGTCGTTTTCGTGATAAACGGATGCTGAACAGACGCTGTGGATACACTTGGATATTATTACAAGCCTATGTGTGTGGGACATATAAAAGCGTACCACAACGAAGAATTGTATTTTTGCCCAATTCCGCATGTGAGAAGGTGGTTAATTATATTCTCTGACTTCTCAGCACCCTTTGTGAATTCGACTTGGGAAAAGTTTCCATCAACCGAGTGACCCCAACAGGCACTCATGATCTCAAATTTGTGCAGGCAGTCTTCAAGATGCTGTTGGGAATTATGTGTCAAGAGGGCTCAACAGAGATCATTTATTTTTAAGAGACTTTCGTATTAAGAAACCTACCTTTTCCAAGAACATACTTTTAATCATACTTTTGATGGCATTTTCTTCCCCTGGAGTTTCTTTTTCCTTTGATTTACTTTTTCTTTTTTCAGCCTGTGGTTCATTAAGTATGGATGGATGCTCATCCTCAAGTCGGATAACTACAGGAGCAGCGAATCCGTCATATTCTTCGGAAGCTATTGAGGCTCTACCAGATCCGGTAGATGAAGTTTCGATGGACTGTATTGCTCCTTCACTAGCAACTTGCATTCCACTACTAATGTGAATATCTTTTTTTCGTAGAAATGCTTCATGTTCCCTCGTGGGGACCGTCACTACGAACATCGACCCCATATTTAGTCTTAATGTGACGTAATTAAAATTCCAATATATGTTCCCTTTTGTTGGTCGACTCAGTCAACTGGAAGGGCCATGACTGAATCGCAAGGGATATGCGAGATACTTTTTAGATAAAAATGCTCGAAGCATCCGGTGGGACTACTACTAATAAGCTTATGTGGGAGTTTCCAACGCAATTTTGCAAAATACCTGTTTGAAGCAAGATATCCTACGTGATCGTCCTGTAATCATTAGAAAATGCCATTCCATCAAGAGATAAAATGATATTATTCCCCGATTCAGAATGCATCTTTTGTATCCGCAGTTTCCATCATGCAGTTTTTGACATACTATGTAATGCATTACTTGCTCATATAGAATCGAATTTGAAATAATAAAAACAACACCAAATTGTACAAATCCGTTTTTATACAAAAATGAATCTTATCATTTCTTTAAGTCTACAGCATTTAAAAATATACCCTCAACACCTAGATGACATAATATGCAATACTTATACCAGCTGCTAACATTACACAACACTCCACATATAATAATAACCATTGTATACTTAATTTTATAAATATCTTCTTGTACTTGATGATATAAATAATATTCACAATGGATGGAAAATTGTGACTGGAAAAGAGCTTTCATGATGAATTCAAATCACATGTAATTGCAAGTGATTTAACTATAAACAATTCTTCTTAGAGCTTAGGTGTATTTGGGCTCAGGAAACCAGTCAGTGTAGAATATGTTCCAAAAAACGCCCACTGCAAATAGGACTACGCTTGTGACCAGCATTGTCCACCAGAGACAGACTTCCGCTTTTGTGCGCTGAAAATTCCGAAGCGTATAGATTCCTACAAGGAGACCGGCCAAAGCTCCTCCTAAATGAGCCACGTATCCGACCTTCACAAACACATGTAATTGTAAAAAGGTATTACAGCCTTCAAAGCTTTCTTTGTAGTTTAGAGCATTCACCTTCTGTTCTTGCTCCGCAACATAACGGTAGTACAAAGCAGTTCCAACATCCATAATGGTGAAAGCAGTAAAGCTAATGACTCTCACCCAAGGCATTTCCATCTCCTTCCAATTCTGTCGATAGAAAAATATGTGCAAATCATTCATCGTAAACTTAACTCGATTGCGTTGATATACAGTTCACCACATACCATAATGACAGTGGCCATGTGGGCAGTTATAAGAGCGTAGACTCCGCCTGAAGCTCCGGCTAAGTACACTCTGGGGTCAGATATGGAGGTAGCAAGGGATCCTGCAATAACTCCAGCGCAGTAGACAATCAAAACCCTCCACCACTTATGCACCATTTCCAACAGAATTCCTAAGAACAGTTGCATGAACAAGTTGCTCGCGACATGCATCCAGCTGTGAATAAAGTACACAATTGTTTAACCTAATGAACTAATGTGACCCTACCTCACTACTGGAAATAAATGTCTTACCCAGAATGAACAAACATGTACGTCAGATATCTCCAAGCTTCATATCTCCTGTAAGGATTGTAAATTAGAACGGAATCCATCGGTGGAGGTCCGTTTATACCGATCGACCCTATTTTCTCTGTAATTTCAATTGTGTGGTAAACGAATATCGCAACCTGTTGAGATTTAAAATACGTTAGGATGATAAATGAACATAGCCAAGCTTTCAAAAGTTTCTGAAAGAAAACCACTTACAATCACAATTGAAATCGTAGGCATGAATATGGGAGGAGGGCAGCAGGTGTACTCATCAGTGTATCTCCCGTCGACAGCATCTATCACCACTCCTTCCGGTATCCTCTGTCTTGGAGGAAGTACCATGATCTTCGCAAATCGGAACGCTCTTTTTTGAAACTGAACATAAAAAAGTCTTTTACTATTTGTACATTCCAACATCAAAGTCAAGTACACACCAGATACCAGCGTATACATAATTTACGTATAATGGATTATATTCTTACAGAGTTGTATTCGCCACGATCCAATCTGCCGTCCTTATTCTTGTCTGCTTTATTAAATGCATGGTGAAGGTGGTCATCCGGCACGTCGGGGTGAAGATTCTTCAGCTCATGTATATTAAGATGTCCATCGCCATCCAAATCTGCCTGAAAAAGTAGGCAACAAATATTATAAACCTAACTCTTTAAAAATAACACTGAAACCTACATCTGAATATGTTCTTCCTCTGGTATATTTAGTTCCGTTGGAATTCATTTTATGATTTTAACTTTTATCCAGTTCAAGTAACAACTCAAAATGAACTATAAATCTGTATTCTATTAACGGAACAGAGACTTCTGTATCTACCTGTTACCACAAATGTTTGCACACATTTTACCAACCCGACTAACTCATTTCCTTCCCACTAATCAACTGATCCGTTTGATCATATGTGTGAATGAAATCATCACAAAATCCATGAGTCATGTGCAGTGCTTACTAATAACTCTGTAACGCTTAATGGTTTGGGTTCACATTTATTTATTCAATCCTTCGTTCTTTTATGATAAGAACCAACGTTATCTGTGTATAGATACTACGTATAAAAGTGGTCTGGTATCGATCTACACTCGCACACAGGTCTACACCAATAATTGTGTTGTGATATTGATCTAAACTGTCTAAATACTCAATGTAGATGGAATTGTGCTATGTATTTGAATTTTAAATGCATGCATTTAAAATTGCCTTTTTACAATTAAGATTAAATGTCTCCGTATAGCATTCGCTTTATTACCTTCGCTGGATCAACCACGATAGGGTAAAGTGGTTTAGCGTAATTACTTCTAGAGTTCTCCATGTTTTAATTTAATTTCGTAAATGTACAAATTGTTTTTATTTTGAGAGTGGAATGCTTCCACATCCAACTGAATACTGTCTGAAG
>JAQGAB010002074.1:0-13305 GCA_034696565.1 Isotomurus graminis
GAATATGTGTGGGATTTGTCTTATTACTTTCTCCTAAGATGATCACCCCGTTGAGTAAAGAATGACCTGAACAAATAAAACATCTCTCAGGACTCATTTCCACTCCAATTGCTTTTTCTCTAGAATTCGTACACAGACAATTTAGTGGGTTTCCACTACTTCCAACTTTTCCACCTTGGAACTAATAAACGTCTTCATGCAATGTGTTCTACCTTATATTTCTATTTGTTCTCACACCACCTCAACCCACTCACCTTCACCAATTTCATTAAACCCAAGTCTACGTGGTTATGGGTGTGTGTAGCGTTCCAAAAACTCATTACACGGTCATTTCACATGCCCTCAAATGCCTGGAAATTCATCTTTGTCTCCGACATTCATTCGTCTCACTCACAATCAACCAGACTCCAGACTTTTGTCAGTCTTCTAGAGAAACCAGACAAAGTTCCCGGAGACATTGAAAGTTTTCACAGTTCTGTGGAAATCAATACAATAAGTCCGGGTAGTTTTCCTTCACACTTCCACTACTCTTTTCAGGATAATGGCCCACAGGATAATATCAACTTTACCCGTAGCTTTCATTCACCGTGGATATTCAAAGTTTATCGAGTACCTACACAAGCCATGCAATCCAACACCTTTAGCTTTGTTCCGTATTCTCTTCGGTAAGAATTTCCATTTATTCCATGTCTCCAGCTAATTAAAAGCGTATTTTGACTTCCACAACAAAGGTCTCTTCATGTTCCTCGACATCCCTCAGGAAAGAGGACTCGAAGATGCAGACATTCGATTTGGGGATCCCAACTACTGTTTCTTCCCTTTGTTCCATTGGGTTCAACCTGTCTCTGTTCAGATTGCTTGTGTTCTATACTCTTTCATGTGGGCAGGTAAGCTAATTAACATTATTAGTTGCATCGACACTTTCTAGAACAATGAAACTCACTATAATTACAGGATCAGTAGGAATGATGGTCGGACTTAAATTCCGGTCCTCATGCTTCCTATTCCTTGGTCCTTACACATACTTCTTCCTCTTGGACAAATCTCGGTGGAACAATCACTCTTACCTTTTCGCCCTGATTACTTTACTCCTGAGTGGCTCAGGAGCTGCTAATCACATGCAAGTCTCAATTTGCCCTTTAATTACCACATTGCAGTGTAACAAGTAACCCTCGCCTAATTATTCCAGGTCACTGGATGCAATACTACAAACTAAGGGAACAACAAGAAAAGTTCCCATGTGGAATTACTTTGTCCTCCGCTTCCAACTATTTGTTTTGTACTTCTTTGCTGGCCTAAAGAAACTTGATGCCGACTGGGTCGGAGGATTTTCTATGAAAAACTTATCCAGACACAAAATATTCAGTCCCATTAAGTACACCAGAATTCTAAAACATCACATAACTCTATCATACAAACCATCTACCCTAATTGTCATTCTCAGGTTGATTTTGGAACCCGACGTGATTGAATACTACATGGTGCATATCGGAGGACTTATTTACGACCTCAGTGTTGGCTTCATGCTTAACTTTGAGTTCTCAAAGAAACTAGGCATCTTCGTGAGCGTAGCTTTTCATGGATTGAACAGCCAACTTTTTGACATAGGTGGATAAACAACACGTCATGATTAATCAACAGATTAAAGATGAGAGATGATACCAACTTGTGTCATATTATTTGTAGGAATGTTCCCGTATGTTTGCTTGGCCTCGTTGATCCTGTTCACTAAACCTAATCAATTTCCATGTAATGTGCTTCCAGCATCTTGTCAATTTAACGAGGACTCGGAAATTCCGTGAGTTTTGTTTAAATCCAAGAGAATATCCTGAGATCTTATTGATAACTCCTTGTTTTAGACGTAAATTGGAAACAACTTTAGCTAAGGAATGTATAGTGCAAAAAAGGACCAAGAGGAATTCTTTCAAACTTAAGGAAAATACCACTGGAGCGATTATTCTGGTTTATGTTGGGTTGCAAATGTTCATGCCCTTTTCGCATTTTATCACTACCGTAAATTATAAATATTCACAGGTGTGAAGACTGAGTTGAAAGAAGGTAGATTGTATGTTTTGACTTGCATAGGGCTACAATAACTGGACTCCCGGCCTTTACGGATATTCCTGGGACATGATGGTTAATTCATGGGAGACCCTTCACCAGAAAATCACTGTTCGAAATCGAATCACTCGTACCGAGAGATACTTGGATCCAGATGTAAGTCCAATTCAAACTGTGTCTGCATCTGTTAGAGTGTCTCCACCTCTGACCTCAACGCATGTGTGTTTCACTTAATGTTTAGATCTGGGTTACCAATGATCGATGGAGTTCCCACGCAGACATGGCTGTGGTAAGTCTGACAGCGAAACAAATGACCACTATAAAGCAGTTATCCAGGTTATGCATATCCTCTTAACTTTCATTTAGCAATACGCACAATGCATTCAGAGAAACCTTGGACGATTCAATATCACCGAAATTGAGGTTTACTTTGACATCTGGAAGTCTCTGAATGGACGCTTCCAGCAACGAATTTTCGATCCTCGGGTAAACTACATTAAAACAGGAAAGGAAAAGGAAATACCCGATAAGGAAATCTGATGCATTTTGTCTTGATTTCTACAGATTGACATTTTACGAGCTCCTTGGTCTCCATTCAAGCCAGTTCCATGGGTTCTTCCATTACTCCAGGAACTCTCCCATTTCCGTCGCTCTCACTTCGAGTCCATTTCACATTCCGTTTCTAACTGGACCACATCCTCAGATGTTATCTTTGTAGCTGACTTCCCAGGATTATTCCTGGAAAACTTTCTTCCCTCAGACCTTACGAACATCACTTTGACTTTAATCAGTGGTCGAGTCATAGTGGAACAAAAAGGGCTTCCTAACGCAACCCTAAACGAACTGGGCAAAACCAGGATTTCCATAAGGAGTAACGACTTCCACAAAATTCACACGGTTTCGGAAGAACCCCACCCATCCACGTACATGTACACTTACACAAACAGAACACAACTTGCCGAAACTTCCAACACAGGAGAGCCAAGTGCAAATGAAGTGAGCAACAATTCGATTCAAGACTTTATTTCGTTTGTCGAAGACAAAGCAGACACCTTCTGGAGAAGCCTCTGCCTCGTAGTAAACGCTCATCTCAGTTTACTCTTCGATGTCCCAATGGTTATCAGAAAGAGTGTAAACTCGTAATGATCTCAAGTATACTCAACACATAATCCCAATTCCGTATATCTATCGTCAGTAAATCCTACACAAGAGATTTGTGATTCACGATCTTACCAAAATGAGCTTAGGGAATTCATATAATTTACTGGAGATAGTTCAATCAAGCACAGAAAGTAATGTAACGCACAAATAAAGTATTCAAACGTGACATTTAATTCTAAAACAGATGTTGATTTGCTTTTATAACCACACCAAAAGTAAAATCCATTTTTAAAGCATTGTAATTAAAATATTTTTTGGTATAAAACTGCATTATAATTAAGATGAGTTCGCATTAAGAGATTTGTAGTAGTTAGCTAGCACCGTCCAAGCAGAAGGAGCCATGAAACCATCCGGGGGATTCTGTCCTGATCTTGCCAAACCTGAGATTTCAATTAGATACTTATTTACAAGTGAACTGCATCGAATCTCTAAAGATTGGGTGGTTCATTACCTCTCATTTTAGTTCCAGATATAAATTCAAACTCATCTTTTCTTGATGGATCGAAGAAACTCATTTTCTTATTTGTTTTATCATAAGCAGCTACTCGGAATGGAATGATTTCTAGTCCAGCTAGTCCTGGAGCCATTTTCAGCACTCTGGCTCCGTGTGTTGGGTCGTACAAATCAATTGATGGATTTTCCGGGTGGGGCATTCCTGCGGGATCTCTTCCAACAATGTAGAAGTTAGCTCCTGCATTCAATCTCGCCCTGTAAATAATCAATTACATTATATACTCACAAGGCTTATTAAGTTTCCCTAATTTGCTGTGGATAATCACCTCGCGTGCCACTGAACCTCTGTAGGTCCTGCGTAAAGCATGGGACTTGGAAAAATCGCCAAAATTGTTCTTTCAGGGTCCAACACTTTCTCATTCAGCACAGCTAAATGTTGCTGGATTCTTTCCGGCAATGGAACATCATCTTCTTTTGTCCAACCACCTAAAGGATGAAGAAGTAAAACAGGCTTCTTGTATCCATACTGCTCCTCCAGTTTCTTTTGGCAGTCCTAAGATACAAAATACAATCACACATTAACTCAATGGCATACGCCCAAGCGTTTCCATCATTAAATAATTAATCCCCACCTGCATCAACAGAGCATGCCCGTTATGAATCGGATTTCTCAATTGGAATGCAAACACCACGTCAGCTTCCATAGCCCTCCCCTTCTTTCGAATCTCGTTGGGAGTTAATCTGTAGTCATCCAGTCCGTCATTCCACCGAATTCGGGAAAGAACTTCAAGATCTCCCCCGACCAACCAATCTCCACTCTCCAAAATCATCTACCAAACGCAACCATTCACATTTAATTTCGTCAACCCATCCGAAACTTAACCGTATATAAACTTTATTTAATCGAACCTTAATGTGCGGATGATTAGGAGATGAAGTTCCAAACTGCCTAGCACACCGTTCTTCTTTACGATGAGTGTAGAATTCTGGGTTCGTTAGAATCGCGACAGGTTTCCCTTGATACGTCAAACAGATCTTTGAGCTTCCTTCAAGCCTCCCCTTATCTTCGTTGGTCACAGGAAGTACCACAGCTACTGGCATTGTAGCCAGAGTGTCTTTCACCAACATATTGAAGTGAATTGTCTGTAATATCCCCGGTTATTAAGCATCATCCACTTTAAACCCCCCAACCTTCCAACAAACCTCTTCCAAGAAACTCACCTGAAGAAACTGTTCCTCCCGCATAAATCCCGTGAGGGGAGTTGCCCATCCCTCCGAAAGAACTTGGACCCACTGCAAATCCAACTCTGTAATTTCCAACGGCCGGCTCTCCTGAATATCCGCAGCGATTTCCCCTTCACTTCTGGTAGTGAACAGCTCAGGAACTTGTTGAACATTAAGGAGCTCTTGGGGTAGAATTTTCTGCAGTTAAAATAATAGTCAATAATATTAGTAAACTGACCCCCATTTAAGAACATTCAGCTAAACCCAAACCTCTTCCTTACGTTTTGAACAAGCAGTTCCACAACTTGCATCATACTCTCTTGGACACTCGACCCAACAGTCCGCAAAAACAAGTCTGGCTTCGACGGAGGTTCATACGCTTGATCGATTCCTGTAAATCCCTTAATCTTCCCTTCCCTGGCTTTCTTATACAATCCCTTAACATCCCTTTGCTCACACACTTCAATAGGAGTGTCCACGAACAACTCAAAGAACGGAAGTTGAGCTTCTTCATGAATCTTCCGTGCCAATTCTCGATCCTACCCAAAAATTAACAGTCAATCTCCATTAACACATCTTCATACTCATTGACATTCCCTTATTACCTTTTGGAAGGGCGACACAAAACTGCACAAAGCTACAACTCCACTATCCGCGAATAACTTTGCAACCTCAGCCACTCGGCGAATATTCTCCTCACGATCTTCCGGAGAAAATCCCAGATTTTTGTTCAGCCCTGAACGCACATTGTCCCCGTCCAACGCGTAAGTGGGAATCCCTTGGGCCACCAGAAATGCCTCCAGTTCAAATGAGATTGACGTCTTCCCAGCTCCAGAGAGACCTGAGCATAAGACATTTAAAAAATACTTAATCTCTCTCCACTCAAAAACCTTAAGCTCAGATTAAGTTATGATGTCTTTACCAGTGAACCACACGGTGCATCCCCGAAAGCCCCTGCAGGACCCAAGGATCTGACCTCTTGTGTCACGGGACACATGATGCTTCTGCTCCAGAATGTTAGTCGATCCTCCCACTTTCCCCTGTTGACACGAACCACTTAATGACATTTCTTTACCCACGGATCCAGAATTGCTGCAAGGAGAACCCATTCTGAGGTTTCTCCACAGATTCTTTTCAGTTCAGCGTTCAGATATTGATAGCGTATTTGACTCGTTTAGAACTTATATATACTTGAGTAATAAATTAAAAGCCTTTTCGAAACCCAGTGAAGGTCAGGAAATGTTAGGAGCAGCTGTTCCACTAGAGCCGGGGTGACTGGCAGTGTGGCTAGTGTGCCAAATGTTGGCCAATACACACAAACTATCGAGTGAGCTTCTCTCTGAGTTCCGAATGAAATCCGAAATGTGCAAATCTCTACGTGGAACCCGTTTCCTCTTTCATATGCAACTAAATTGCACCTAATCTGCCCTTCATGATTCTCAAATCTTATAGTTTACCAATAATGCCAACCAGCATCATTTCATCCTTCGTTCTAAGCTGTCAGCGTTTACCTGTAATATATTGTCACTGCTTCCTCAGCGAAGAGCTTCAAATATGGCAGTGCATTTAACTGGGCATGCAAAATGAGTCCATGAATTCTGCATGAGGGAATTCATAAAACCTGAATATTTATAGAATCCTATTTACTGGGCAATGAACTTATATTTCTAGTGACTGACTGAATAACTTCAATAGTGTCGCTATTAACCAAATAGGTAGGGATTTCCAAGGACAGTTCTTTGTATTATTTTTATTTCTCGTCATTTTCAAGAAACTCATTAAAAGGCTTCAGCATCTGCAACATGCCCAACAAGTTGGTAGCTTCGTATCACCCAAACTGTCCCGTACACTGTACCATGTGAATACAGTAATACTATTATGATCCAGTAAATCTAGTTCAATCAGTTCAATGCCAACTATATCTATTGATCTATACATTCAACATTTATCTCACACTGACACCCATCAACTCATAAATGGACTCTGAACTGTCTGACTTCTTTAGTTGAAACTAATCATTCATTCACATGAAACCTCATGCACCTACCTACCTGACACCTTTGACCGTGTCTCTTGAATATTTTAATCTATTTATATGAATTACCCACCTCCTAATCTGCTACCGTAATCCTCCTTAACTGAACTACTTCAACTACTGCACACTTCATGCCCACACATAAATACCCTTGAAATCTTACCCTAATATGGTACTCTTATACAAGATTTACTTTATTACTTAAAACTCAAATCTTACCCAAAAATTAAATCCATTTAGTCGACTCATGTTCAACCTCCAGTCAGTCAACTTCAACTACTAATCGTTAAACCTTTCAAAAATGTTCCCGTTGCCCTGTACGATTACCTCACTTAAAACTTCAGTATTAAGTGAGCTTTCAAACTAATCTTGAACTTGACTGGAAACAAGTGTAGGCAGTGCAGGCTTTTTATATCCATTCTATATTTCCACCAGACTGTGGTTAAAGCTTCCAAGCAATCTTCAATGTGTGTGACAAAGTAAATCCCAGCCCCAATTCCCATGTATAACATCATGAGTGATAGAGGTTGTACTTTTAATGACAGCCGTTGTGATAACCACTCATATCCCATCAATTGAATCTGATCAATTTGAAAGCTCAAAAAAAGTACATTCTGCATACACGAGCCATGTACATAACTCACAAACTGTCTGATGCTTCTCTACGTGTGACCATATGTCATATTATGAAACACATGAAAACTAAACTAGTTCTCCCATCTCAGATTCATTCATGTTGCGCTGCGGAATCAATAAAACACCAATTGACTATTGACCTTTTGTACTACACACTGAATGTATACTCGTGTGCATCTCCAAATAAATAAATCATTACACACTCCCAGACAGTATTCAGTATTTCCCCAACCTTATCACTTACCCGCATGGTTATAAGAGCACCAGGTCCTTCCCTCATGACTTTTTAAGATTAACTAACAACTGGGTAAATCCACAAAGTTATTGATGCAAAAATAAACGAGCTAATCACTCACTCGGTTCGTGCAACAAGTTATCAGGTGCAGAATAGCTTGGCCGGTTGAAAATTGTAATGATAGCACCTACAAACCAACTTCAACCAGCTGGAAGTCTTCACTTGAAGGCAGTTTAAGCCCGAGTGGTCATACTTTGTAAAGAAAGGATGGACTAAACTGCAGTTCAGCTTTATGTGCCTCTAAAAACTATGAAAGATATGAGTTGGGTAGAATAATAGTAGCACATACATAAAGCATTAATAGTGATCCTCATGCATAATCCACAATATCCAAGTAATACATACACGTACGTACACGCTGGGAGTTTATGAATGAGGATTAACAGACGATAAGACGATAAGAGTGAACTACCCCGAACGGGTTTCTTTTTCAGTGAAGTCATCTCGCATAGGTTTGCTTTCACTGACAATTGACAAACACACTTTGCTGATAGGGTTTCCTAGACCAATTACGTGAATTAGCTTGTTTTCTTTAATTCACGCGTTTCAAGGTTTTATTTGAATCCATGTTTTGTACTGAAGGAGTACACGTCAAGCACCTAAATCGACGTCATCCCATTCTGTTCCATTAATTCTTACTAAATCCTACATTTGACAGTTGTGTAAACAAGCAACAAGCTGACAAGTCGAGTCGAATCAATAATGGGTAGCTGCAGGTTGATTTGCCCAGTTATGCAAATATGGTTAGGATTTGCGTTACACAACCTCACACCGCAGTTTAGCTTCATGCAAACATTTTGTTATTTAATGTACCTTAGTCTCCTTCCTTACTTTCATCTTCATAATTTATTAAATAAGACAGAGGTATGCTATTAAATTAAGGATTCTATCACTTCAGATGGACACAAAACGCGTGGGAAGTGCTAGAAATATAAAGCTTACTTTTATCTCCTGTGATTTTGTTTCCTGATTATCCATCACAGAACAATAATGCGTTTAACAGTGATTCATAGTTTTTTCATTTCGCAGTTTATTCACACATTTTTATTTTTAACACTACCTTTCAAGTTTTGAACATTTGTTGCCACAATTATCTTCTAACACATGAGTGATTCATGTTCAATGTAAACAAATATGATTTTTTTCTTTGAAACTCGCTTTTCTAAACGATCATGTTCAGAATAGCATTTAACATATCATGCATAATAGAACAACTGTGTAAACTATTGTTACATTGCAGTCAGTAAGTACGATACGAATAGTGAAATAAATAGGGTATCCATGTTTTTGTTGAATGTCTAGAAACTTCGATTCGGAAGCTGTGCATTAACTCAAACGTGACGAAGAATATTCCGTGGTAGTTGCAATTTTTCGTTTTACAATATAAATATCCGTTTGGATTACAAAATGATCCCAGATTAAAATGTTTAATGCGGATGGTTGTATAAGTTATTTTTAAATAAAGTTACATGCTTATTGTGTGCAATTATATGCTGCTTTCAACCTGAAAATGTCAGGCTTTCATATAACTAGTTTTAGTTTTGCTTTGATGCTTTATGGGTAAACCATATATTAGATAAGTGTCCCTAAGCTGACTTACATCTGGCGTTACATTAGGCAATAGGAAGTTAAGTAATCAATCTTTGCATGTCTGTTTGTGATTCTGGTTACGTTACCTTTCGTTGAAGACTGAAACTCCGAAGGAGGTTTATAGCATAGATCAGCAACAATACACTACTATCAGATCTATGACACCAATAAGTTAATAATATATATATTAGCACAGTTATAGTACTACACCGAGAAGGTACACGAGTTTTGGTAAACGCTTCATAGATAACTGCGGCTATAAGTAGGAATATCTAAGACTAAACGGAACTCAGTCTGTGTAAAAAAGTCTCATGCAAAGGAGTCACACTCTCTCAAAGGTACACCAGAACCAGTCCTACTCACTCAACATTCTTTCCATTCCTTTCAACAACAGTGGAATGTTTATAAACCATTCAAAACAACAATAAAATGTATAATAAAACAGTATCTGTAACAGAGTTCACGGGTAGGCGATCGCGCTTAGCACAATACAATGCTTTCATTATACACGATTACCTACATACAAGTTTTAACTCTCCGATTATATATACTTTGCTTTGAGTTGAAATTAGAATTAGACTAGTTTAATTAGCATACACTTGCAGGAAGACCAGGAAAGTGTACAACATTTCTCAATCTGCCAAGAATTAAATTATTGAGTGTCTTTTAGACATTCCTTTCAAACCCTACAATTATGAAAACCCATGTAAGTGTAACGGATTTTATGCACAAATAGTAACCAATATTCTACTGCAATATGTTCACTTTGGTATCTAATCTTCGCTTTGATACTGATCCTGGAGAAGATGGGGAAACTTCTTCTTGTTCACAAGAACTTCCAATAACCGAACGATTGAACGAGCATGTTTGTATCGGGCATAAACTCCTTCTATATCACCGGCAGCATACTTTTCTTCCTTCAAAGGAGGACGGCCTTTCGCTTCTTGGAAATCAATTTCAAAACGACGAAGAATCGAGCGGAACTTTCGCTTGTCTTCGCGGACTTGTTTCAATGCCTTCTCTAATTCCTCTCTGAAATCAAAACTTTCATTAAGCTCCTGCCTGATATTGCAATTTAGAAACTTATAAGGCTGCAAGACTTACAGTGTCATTTTACTGAAACTTTCTTCCCACTGTTCCTCATTCGATCCGTCTCCTCTCTCATCGTTGACGCGCTCTGCCGCAAAAGTACTCCCATCGTAGCTGCTTCTCAAGTTTTTCGTTGATTTTGGGCTTCCAATGTTAGGTTTTCGAACTTCAACAACTGCACACGTTGTGTCTAGGGGTTCATTTTCCAATATAGGAACTAAATCCAATCCAAGAGTGGGCTCCTTCAAGATAGAAGTTGTTGGTCGTCCACTTAATTTCTTGACAATTCGGTAATGGTCGTACAACGGTCTCACAATATCCTTTTCAGTCTTAGATACTGGTCTTCCGTGACGTCGCTCCAGAATCAGCAGTTGTTTTTGCATCATGCTTTTTTCTTCCTGTAACTCGGCAGAAC
The DNA here is from genome assembly GCA_034696565.1 of Isotomurus graminis. NCBI lineage: Eukaryota > Metazoa > Arthropoda > Collembola > Entomobryomorpha > Isotomidae > Isotomurus > Isotomurus graminis. Next base: position 10,960 of record JAQGAB010002074.1, read on the forward strand.
TCATATTCTCAGCGTTATCGCTGCGACCAACAACTCGTCGATTAGATGACAGATTTTCTTGCAGTTCCTTTACTGTATTCGACAGTGAGTCAAGATATTCTGTAGAGTTCCTTGCCAATGGAGCTCCTTTCACGAAAGGCAAGTTTACTTCTTGTAGCGATGCAGGATCTTCCTTCAAATCTGAAAATATTATTTAAAATGAAAATAAAACTTCCGCTTCCCGTCTTCACCATCCAAATTCCAATAATTATACTACTCGGTGCTACCTTTAAGTTCCTTCTTGGCTTTGACCAGCTGAAGGACAACTTTTCGCATTTCCTTGTGTTTCATTTTGTCAGCTTTACTCGGTTTGTATCCAAACAACTGTTCGTATTCTTCTTCCAGGCTTCGTAGTGTCTTTTTAAGATTGGACACTTGGCGAGTGAGCAAATTGAGTTTATTCAAATTGCTTTCATTTTCACCCAAGGATTGCCGACTCAATGGAGGATCAACTTGTATCTGATACATCGGTGGACTGGGTGGAATGTCCATTCCGTCCTTCATGTAAAATCCTCCTCTTGGAGAAAGCATTACAGGATCGTTTGAGCCCTGAATACACAAGATGATGCAACATATTACTACTGATGCTAGTTTCTGAACCGGAACTTTTAATTAAGATCAACTTAAGTAAAATATTGTTAAGTAAATTATTAAAGCCTTATTAAGTAAAACATACCTGACTTATGCTATCCAAGAATGAAATAGGTTGGGACGTCTCAACCTGATGGTGCAATGTTGAGAAATCCAGCCGAAAAGTGTCCGAATTGTTCTTATTTTCAACTGAAGACGAATCGTCAACTACCACTAATGGAACAGAAGATCGACTTGAATCTTCCTCCGAAGATGAAGTTTCATCGGACAAAACTGGAGATTCCGCATCCTCGTGCGTTTCCTCCGCCGGGGCCGTTGGTTCCTCTTCCAATTCGAGTTCAAACGAGGCAGTTGAAGATTCTGAGGCCTGATTATGGTGCCTGTGGGAAGACTTATGTCGCCTTCGATGCCCTTTCGACAATTTTGTAGGCGTTGAAGTGCCAGCTGAATAGTTTACAAATCGCTCCATTTGCCTTTGTGCCTCAGGCTCGTAATCTCCTGCTGAATAATCCACTTTTCTCATCATGTTCGCTTCTGGACGATCAATCAACACGGCTGCAGCGGTAGTGGCCACTTCATCGGTGCTTCCTCCCTGATGTTCATGTTTACTAGCCTAAAAACAGACAAAATACGACGTTTTGTTACAATAAGCGCTCACAAACAGAGTTTTCTGACATCCCACTACTTTTTTCCTGCTTGCTATGCAAAACGGAGATTAATTCGGAGTGAAATACAAGCCGACGTTATTATACCAATCCGAACAAAATTCGTATTCAACAAACATCCCAGAATCCAGTAAATATATCCATTACACGCATATGCACAAACATCGTCTCTTTGACATTGCTGATGCTATCTTGCAAACGCAATAATGTAATCTGTATGTAACTTAAAACTTACAGGCATTATGTTTTTCTTGTCGAATTTCGCTTCGGGTTTCTTTCCGAAGTCATCGTGACTAACGCTTCTTCTGATGTCCTTCACTACATTTTTGTCAGGATCGTGAACCCCTTCATCATCAGAAACCGACCTGAAGAATAAGTGTCACCCAATTAATCGTTGCTGTGATCGAAAGTAGTTAATTAGTCTTTATCTCACAAAACACTACTCACCTAACGACTTTCTTCTCCTGAGCACAGTCATCTTGACTAATACTTTCTTGACGTTCCTTTCTCTTTCGGTCACAAATGACCTGTCCTATGAATGACTTCCTGAAGTTGGCCTTCAGTTTATCACCATTAAAGGACCACTTGGTCATTTCTTTCGGATCTGGTTTCTCCTGAACACACAAAACCACAAATGAACACTCACTGCTTTCTTCCTCTGGGTTAACTAAAGCATCACAGCCTTCCTGCCTTCCAACCAACCGTAAAATTATATTTCTTTCGTGCAACCCTGACCTAAACATTTCACTTTTCTCGGTGTCTGTTATGATGATGGTGCATTAGCCGAAGGACTTGCAAAAGTTGAATGAGTAATGACTAAGGTTACTTTTTCGTGTGTCCATTAACCATGAACTAAAAGCAACTTGTCCTCTCTGTGTCCCTGCTGGTACTGGTATTAAACATCTCATTCTCTCCGTGGGTGTTTAAAGCTGTTGTAAACACATCACTATCTTCTAATCTCGAACCATTCGTGCCACACAACACTAAAAATCTCTGCAAAACTTGTGCTACCTCATGTTTATTTCAACCAACTAAAAGCAGGCGAGATTCA
>JAQGAB010002075.1:0-13305 GCA_034696565.1 Isotomurus graminis
GACTTACTTCCTCTTTCGAACGAAGCTTTTCCTCCACCAAATCCTTTTCTATTTTCTGGTGGTATTTTTCCCGACGCTCCTGTTTCCGTTTTTGAAATCCCGTCAAAAACTTCCTGGAAATATTTATTCAGACTTTGTATTTATTCTTAGTCTACTTTCATAATTTAGTCTTGTGTTAAACTGTTTACCTTCGAGCATTCGAATCAAACACTAAATTCAGTTTAGTTTGTCGATTAATCGGCGTCCTTCCCGTTTTCCGTGGCTTCCTTGACACGTCCTTAAACTCATCTTCGTCCACTCCGATAAACTCCATTTTTCAAATAGTCTAAACTAATCACACTAACAATACAAACTGTTGCAAAGATGTTAATTAAATGGAAATAGTTGTAATGTTGTAAACATGTGTGTGTGTGTTTGGGTGCTTAGCACGTGTTTTTGTGTTGCCCCTCATTTGTTCACCATGTGCATCGCCTATTCCCCCAGAAGCAGTGATACTCGTCAATATACGTGTAGTAGCCGAGATGACAATTTTATTGGATACCCACCCACCACCCATGAATGAATGACTTTAAGCAGTAGGACTTAATCTGACAAGGACAAGAATGGAAGGCTTAATTATGAGGAGTTGTGGTAGCGGCCGAGGAGACAAACGGCCAGGAGGACGCAGATGGGGCAACATGAGACGACGCTTCGGATTAAATCCTCCGATGGTGAAGATGGAAGGTCACTGGGGTCATCTAGTCATGTGGAGTTCGTCAATTGAAGGAACCGACTCGTCTCGTGTTCCTCGTTCTCCATAACTTCTGAGGGGTGTTCCTCGAACGCTCGGAAGTCTTTGGAGTCATGTGGAAGAATAACTGTGCTGGATGAGTTCGGATGCTGCAAGTCCCCTTCCTCTTCTTCTTCCTCGTTGATTGTTCCTGCAGATGATTTGGACAGATTAGTTTCTCTTCAGGATGAAAATGAAATGGTTGAGATGTTCCATACGATAACTTACGGTTCTTGGTACCTGATCTTTGGTGATCTTCCTGCTCAAGTTCTGAACACTTTGAGAAACTCTTCACTTCCCCCTGAGGATGCTGAATGTGTCGACACAATTCTTGAAGGTTGAAAGCGTCTGAAGGGACTGATTTTATTTCTTGAAGAATGTCTGCGTACTTTGAGTCGGAAGATGCAGTGTTGGTTGCTTCATCCTCGGCATTTTCATTGAGAATCTGATTTATAAATTATATTAGAACAACATAGCGAGATAAGTTGAGTTCCATGAGGTCTAACTTTGTGCTGGAAGAATTGGAGATTTGACTGGAGGTCGACGTTGAGATGCAAGTGACTTTCATTCTTAGCAGAACGGCGTTTGTACAAATCGGGAATTGATACGGAGTCTTCTTCAAGACAGTCAAAGATGGATTCTCTGGTGCGCGTGTGTTTTTCTTTGAAGCCAATTCGAACACAGAAATCCAAGAATTCTACGAAACTGAGGCCTCCGTCGTCGTCCACGTCTAATTCTTGGAGAATGTGTCTGGCGTCTCGGTGGCTTATGGGTCTCTTGTGCTTCTCCATCCAATATTTCAGTTCCAGTTCGTTTAATTGCCCGTCCCCGTCGTGATCCGCCCTGTGGAAGGTTTGTGTTTTAAACAATTACTGCACATTCTGCTAAATATCACTTGAAACCTTTGCAGCTCTACACACTGACATTTGGAAGCAACAGTGGAGACTCCGTATATCTGCGTCACTAAAATGTTTCCCATATTTCGAATGCTCAACGTCAGTGAGGAACTCTGAGGGACGGGAAAGAGTGAGGACCACTTCACTTTCGTCCCTTACCACTTTCCTCAGGTGCAGATACTTCTTTTGCAGCTCGACAGCTTCTGGAGTTACTTCCTCATTCAGATGTTCGTCAGAGTAAGATCCCTCAGAGTTACTCCCTACATCTCCCATCCTTTCGCTAAGCCAATAAAGACGAGGTTTTATTTTAAAGCTGGATTTTGTCGTTTTGTTTTGCTTTTAATAGACAAGGCCCTGGAAAGTATAAGCGTGAAGCGTCGTTGTCAGGTGATCGTGTACCCTATGGAGGATAAGATTTTATCATCTCCCCCATCTCACTTCTTCTTAAAAACGAATTTGCAAAAGCTCATTATGAAACGATAGTGTAAATGAGAACAACAGGACGAAGGACGCATAACAGGGCAAATTCTCGGTTTACTAAATCGTTATTCATCCTATGGCATATTTAGCTGAATTAACCTCCCAGTGGCACAAGGTGAATTAAAATTATACAATTATTTTAGCGACACGTTCTTTGCACACACGTATGTCACATTGTACAGGTATTTCTGTTTTTAGCCATTTGAGCAATATGTCAGTTTACAGTCGAATAATGATAATAATATTTTAGAGAACGATCTGGGACGCTGATTATTCCCTTAATAGTCTTATCTACTTATCTACGACCAAATCCGTGAACCCAGATATCTAAATCAACTTTAACGTTTTATAAAACAATAATGATCACAAACTACCAGAGTCAATCGTGTGAGTCACTTCTTAATTAACTGCAGCTGAGTAATCTTCTTCGATGTCATACTCCTCGTCATCCTCCGCGTCGTCACCTGTTCCGTTAGCTTCTCTTTCTTCCTTCTTCTTGAAGTAACTGTGGACGTACTTTTCAACGCCTTGCTTGTCTGAAATCAAAATACACAGTTTGTCAGCATTTACTCAAACACACAAAGCATCGGCATCATTTCATCAGTTGTACCCTTAAGACGATGCTTCATCGCTTTGTGAGACATGTCTCTTGCAAGCGACTTAAACTCGTCCTTCGACTTGATTTTCTCGTTCTTGTAGAAGGGCATCAAGTATTTCACTATTAAGTCGGCCATCTCTGCCTTATTAATATGAGTACTGTCCGCAAGTGCTTTCGAAGGGGATTTACTTTTACTCACGTCTTTTGAAGGCAGTTTCTCCGGCGTTGACTTGTTACTTCCACTTCCAGCACGAGCAGCAATAGGTTTCTCTAGAGTCTTGCTCTTCCTCAAGACATCTTTTTCTCGAGATATCTGAGGTTGAATCTTCCTTTCACCGTCGGACTTCTCTTTTGCGCTTCCGGGAGGCTTAGATTCAATAGACTGACTGCTTTTTTGAAACTGCTTGGTTGGCAATTGTGGTATGGAACCTACTTTGGGGGCTCCAGAATTGGAAGAGCTATTTTTGGTACTTGTTGATGCTGCAGAAAGGGGTAATCCTCCGAAAAGATCGCTTATAAGCTTCTGCTTAGTTTTGATTTCTGGTTTTTCAATTGGCTTCTTGGAACGAGACTTCTTGCTATCAGAAGCGGATTCTAAAGATTCCCTTAGTTTTTTCGATTTTCTTTCATCGTCTTTATGAATTTTTTCCCTTCCTACAGACGGTGTGTCATCTCTCACTCGCTTCTTAGCTTTATTTATCTCCGCCTCTGTTTTCTTTTCCTTAACTGATGATGAAAAGTAGTGACTAGTTTCTTCTTTTGCTGCCGTCGGTTTTGTACTTCTAGATGGTCGACCATTCACTGGATCTTTACCTTTATCTTCCGAATATCCCTTTTTCTCTACAGCCTTATGAGATTTGCTTTCTACTAACATTTGGGCAGCGGTTTTGAAGCCAAAATTGGACTCGTCTTGAAAGGTAGATTTCGAATTTGACTTCACGGAACTAGCGACAGGTAACTTTGCATCAATATCCACCGGTCTATCACATTTGGTCATATCACCCTTTAGTGCAGATTGATCCTCCAGCAGTACAACATCTTCATCTATATGATCATTGGGCTGAAAGCCTCTTTCCTGTTCCGAATCTGAATCTAAGTCAATCACGAGACCCACAGACTCATCGAAACAATCGTCGATTTCGTCTTCGTCGTCTCTAATTGGAGACACTCCCTTGATATCCGTGTCACTTTGCTCTGAAGGACTTCCGTTCGCTAATGGCTTGAAGAAATCACCCAATTTTTTCTGCGTAACGTTTTCCTTCTTCTTGAAAGAAAATTTCTTACTGCTACCAGGCGATTCCTTAGGAGTGGAAGTCTTCAATAAAGGATCACTCTTATCTTTAGTCGTAGCGTTACTTTTCGTAGAAGCTGAGGCAGGTCTATCTTCGTGGCTTACCAAATGACTATTTAAACTATCATCGAATATACTGCTACCGTCATGATGAACTTGTTTATTCTCAAACTTGGCTTGCGCTTGCTTCCTAGCTTTTACAGCTATCTGCTCATCCATTAGGTCCTTGCATGTCCGAAAAACGAGTACAGAATTGTCAGGTGCAGGTTGTGGAGTAAAGTCCTTTAGAGCTCGGCACTCCTGCATTGCTTTCGTATCAGTTTTAATTTGCTGGACCTGCAAAATGAATGTAACTTTTAGATATCTGATATCTTTGTAAAAGTGAGTACACATACAAGATTGGTGCAGGCAAGATAAAGCAGAGATATCGATAAGCTGAAGCTTTCAATGATAAGTTACACCATTACACTAACCAAAGCTTCAAGCAATAAGGAAGAAGGTCACACTCACAGCAAATGCCATTCGTTGCCGATAAATGGTAATAACATGGTTAGCCGTAAATATGCCATATTCTAAGTCCACCGCACAGTCACGAATGTCATGAGGTTTCAAATCTCTTTCATCCTCGTTCATTTCTTTCGCTTTCTTATAATTAGCGTCCAATACATCGATGACTGAATTTAAATAAGTTTCACGTGTAGTTAAAGTCAGTCCTCGAATTTTAGTTGTGGTCGACTCTGCAGCCCTTACTCGAGCACAACTAGCTATCTGCTTGTCCAACACACTCATAGCAATTTCAGACGCAGTACTAGTTTTTCTTCCATTTCTCAAAGCAAACTGTTTTTGAATTTCACTTTCTAAAACTTTTCTTGCCTTTTTTTCTCCATCATCGTCTTCCCCACTGTATCCTTCATTAAATCCTTCATAGTCCCTTTTGTTTCCTGCTTTACCTCCCCCGTACAAATCTTCATCGACTCCATCAATGTTCACTGAGTTTGAAATTTTCGAACGAAGTCTAAGCACCTCTTGGTTGTTAAACTGATCTAGTTTTACTTGTACTGCTGCCGGGTCCAAGCAATAATCGCACATTTTAGGACATGATCGTCTCAAATCATCGTCCGCGAAGTATTTGGAAAAGAAGGAATGACGACACTGCTCACTTTCACAAAATTTCACCATCGATTCGAAACTGTCCAAAATTGCTTGAGCTTTCGACTCCTTTCCATTATCTTTATTCCTCTGAATGTCTTTGCCCAAGAGGAACATTATAGCTCGTTTTTCCATGTTCATGTGATACAAGCGACAGAAAGCCTTCTTGCCATCTCTACCTGCTCTGCCAGATTCTTGATAATACCCCGCAACACTTTGAGGCATACCCCAGTGGACAACAAATCTGTGAACGAAAGTAATTAGAATGAACGCAAACTTACTAATATAAAAAAGCTTAAGCTGAATTGATAATACGATACCTCACAGACGCTTTGTCCACACCCATTCCGAAGCTGATTGTAGCAGTGATAACAGAAACTTTTCCTCGCATCCATTCATCTTGAACTTGCTCTCGCTCTGCAGGTCTCATCCCTATTAACGAAAAATCCAAATTAGTTTGGAAAAGAGGAATATCAAAATAATCCCAATTTATATTGTATGTCATATTGCAAAGAGCTACTAGAAAATAAAAGCAAGTAGGTTACCTCCGTTGTAAGCCCTTGTTGGTACACCTTTTACAGTCAGCAGAGATGCTACAGTTTCTGTCATATCACGCGTTCTACAGTATATTATTCCACAGTTTCGCTTCGTCTAAAGTTGAAGATAATAAGAGAAAGATTTAGTTTTTATGAACATCAAACACAGAATAATTATAAATGACAGTGGCAATGTGTCAAAACATAATTGCTAATCATGCCAATCCCTAACTAACCGCTTCAACATCCTCATATCCATCCCCGAGACTAGAAAGGATGAATTCGACCAAGTCCGAATACGGGTCATCTAGAAGATCTTGGTACACAATATCGTAAAACAGGTTTTCCCGAAACACAGGGTTTTTGAAAGACTTCATATTTTTCAAGCCTAATTGCTTCTGAATATCAGCAGCAACCTATCAACAAGAAAAATCTTAATTACAATCTTCTCACTTACACAATATTCACAAATGAATACAAATGATCGTACCTTTGGGGCAGCTGTGGCAGTTAGTGCAATCCAAGGAACGTCTTGATACTCTTTCCTTAAATCTCCTAATTTCAGGTAATCTCTCCTACGTACAGAAACGAGTTATTAATATGAGTCTAATTGCAATCGAATTGATATCAACAGGTGAACCGTACCTAAAATCGTGACCCCATTCGCTAACACAATGAGCTTCATCCACAACAAAATACGAAATCTTTCCATTGTGATATAAGTTTTTAAGTAAGCCCTGAAATAAAAACCGAAAATTAAGCAATTCATAGTGTACATACTTTACATAAATGCATCTTAATTAATCTTACTTTAAATCTATCAGTAGCTGCGAGTTCCGGAGTTATATACAACAGCTTCAGGGAAGGCGAGACAGAGCGAAGGTCATCCTCGACCCGTTTCCGTTCTGCAGTGGATATCGTACTGTTGATGGTCTCCACACTTATATTCAACTTTTGCAAGGCAACTATTTGATCCTGCATGGAAGTAGAAATAATCTCATGGTTTCGTTGCTGAATATGCAATTAAGATACATGGGTAAAAAACTCACCTGCAGCAAGGCCAATAGCGGGCAGAAGACAATGGCGAATTGTTTGTCTTTTAAAACAGCAGGGAGCTGGTAGATAAGAGACTTTCCAGACCCAGTGGGCATCGAAACATAAACATCGTTATCACCTGAGGACACGAAATAACATATACTTGGAATTATAATACGAACCATGAATATGAAATACTGAACTATGAATAACCAACCAACCTTGTATAACAGCTTCAACTGCCCTTTTCTGGAGGTCAGACCTGAAGCCAGTGTGCTTAAAATGATCCTTCAGCTTAACCAAAAGATGAGGGTACTTTTCATCAGTTTTAGTTCCACTCCCTTCTTCACACTGATTTCCTTTCAGTCCCCGCATCTTCATAGGAATCGGCAACGGCATTGTGTGTACCCGTATGTGTGTGTCCGTCGAAATCTCACCACCTTTTACGTACACATTTCTCACGTTCTGATTTCTGAGAGAAAAGTGAATTCTTAATCAACTGAACCAAAATTAATCTACCATTATAGTTTAATATGATTATAGGAAAACTAACCAATGCTTTGCTGGAACGGATGGACGGCAAGAAAGATCTCACAGTTCAGCACGGCATATAATCTCTGACCGATAAAAGCCGAGATTAAGTAAATACAGTTTATCTCTGCAATGCAATTCAGCAGAATCCTTGAAAAGCCTGTGATTGAGGGAGTGCAGCCTTGAACTAAACCACCACTGGATATGTAATATGCAGAACTAAAAGTTATCTTGAAGATTAATTACAATTAAGATGTTTACATCCGTCTTGTGCGGTGGTGGTGGCCGCACAACACACAATTCTTCGAAGTACTCGTGCAGAGAACTCTGTAAAATAGTCCAAAATGAATCTCCCGCCAATTCAACAACCACATCGTCTCACTTGCCCCGTATGCACTCAGAGCGTCCCTTCCACGGCAACTCATGCAAATCAGTCCCCACTGATGTCCTCCTGCAGTACCTCCTCCAAAACTGCGACTACCCTTCTGGCATTCTACTCGTAATATTATTATATTCAAGCCAAGATGTTGTTCATCATATTCCTAACTCTTGTAGTAGGTAACCCAGGATCAGTCAGTTTTGGCCAGCAAGTTATTCTGCGTCGACCTCGACAGTTGACTACGAATGTAAGTTCAACAAAGTTAATCTGTGATGAAGTATGAGCTGAGGGTCTTACAAAGGTGATATGCTCAGGCCCCCAAAGTGACCACAAAAGATGAGATGTACAGTGAATGTGGACGTACTATAGGATGTGTAGAACAGCCATCAGGTCTTTCGCACTTCATGAAACAAAATTAATGTAAATCATGTCGCTTAATTAATCTCATATTACACACAGGCTGTATCAATTCCAAGTCTTGTCAGTTCATCGTATCATATAATAAGGATAGTGAAAATAGCAACTACATCAAATTCGACATTGTAGGCTACAGTAGAAAATGGATGGCCATTGGTTTTTCAATGGACTCCAAAATGGTAACTCAAAAGCTTTTTGGAACAACCAGTGAATCAATTTAATTGGGAATGGAAATTCCAGGGGAATGACAGCGTGATGGAGTGCGTTCGGGAGTCAGGAGGAGACGCAGTCCGAGTGTATTTGTCTTGGAACTCCAACATCAAGGACAAATACAGATCCAACAAGAGACTGGTAAGCAAACAATGGTACACCACGTCCCCTGTGTCTGGAACGCTTTTTGATCCAGATTCTAACTTAATATTCTTCTTTAGTTATCAAATAACGCGACCAAAGACATTTTGAAGGACGCTAAGGGGAAATACTTCGAAGGGGACATTTACTGCTCCTTCTCGCGCAAGACGCAAACGACAATGTTTGGCCATGTATTTGACCTCGTGAGCATGAAGTTCTTTGTTCTTACTGCTGTCGGCAGTGAGGCTTCTGATGGTCCTAAAGGGAACATTGAACGACATGACCAGTAAGTGCTACACACACATCGTATGATAACCACTCTACTCTACACCCCATGTCTCTGTATACACTTCCAGTGTAACAGTTTCGCGAAGCCCTATCAACATGTACGAGACTATTGGAGTAAGGCAGATAGAAACTTGATCCAATGATTGTTGAGACCCTGAATGACTTAAAACATTCTTCAACAGAGAACGGGTACACAACGAACGGTGGTTAAACTCCATGGAGTACTTATGGTGGTTGTGTGGATGATACTTATGCCTACAGGCTCGTTTCTTGCACGATATTTCAAGGAAACTTTTGTCACCAAGTCTTGCTGTGGCTTTAGCGTCTGGTTCTTAGTGAGTCACTTTACCAATATATTATTGGCCAGCCGATGCTTTATAGTTTTGATTGTCTTAAAAAGGTCCATATAGTCTGCATGAGTCTCACTTTGATTATCACCATTGGCTCAGTATGTTTCTTGTACTACTATGAAAAGTCTTTTCCAGGCAAAAAAGGATGGGACTTTCACTCAGGTTACACAACTTTCTCCTATTCGTCCCCCTTGTAATTTTACCTCAAATTCATTTTCTATCAATTTCAGTTGTCGGAATAACCTTGATGAATGTGATGGTACTTCAGGTTCCATTAGCTGTTGGAATTGTCAAGTTCAACAGTAGATACAAGTATTTTTTCATCAACTTTATTCATGGATTTGACGGACACCTTTTGTTCTTCTTAAGCTGTGCGTTCGGCTAATTAACCTATTATTACAACTGAAATATTCTCTAACCAACATTTATTGAGTTCAGATGCCAATATTTATCAAAGCAGACACAAGCGTGATGGACTACCTTGTTCTACAGACATTTTGCTTATTGTGTTTATGGTCAGCTACTTGATTATCCATTTGGTTATGTCTGTAAGTTCACAACACATATCCTGAACTAGCTAAATCAAGTGATTAATTTTACTTTTATATATCTGAGAAGTACCATGTGTGCTACACGGACTTTGTCCAGGGTAAGAGGGTTTCAAGAACATACACTCTTGGACCGTTGGATGTTCCGGACAGATCAAACTTAAATAAAGACGAGCCAGTGAGTTTAATTGCTTGTCATGCAGGCATACGATACGACAATTCAAATGCATTAATAGTGCTAATCTTAATGTTTCTTTATAGGGTACTTTAGGACGGAAAATTGTTCTCGGAATATTTATACTAACGATTCTGGTATTTGGAGTAACACTTGCTGCGCTTTATGTATAACACCCAGACAAACACTGTGAAGCTAACGCAATCACGACATTCCAGGAGCATCAATAATAGTTTCTAGCAATCTAGCATGATGAATGAAATAAACGGATTAACATTAGAATATCCCCAAAATGTCAAGTTTTTATGCCAGGCATTAACTTAATCATCGGAGCTAGTGTTACTACAGTTGACAGTTCACTGCAAATTCCAGTTTGAAGAATATGAATTCAGTGGTACTCATTTAGCATTTTTATTTGGGAATCAATTCGCTAAACCCTAAATTAAAGACACAGCGGTTAAAACTTTAAGACCCAAGTTTTCTAGTCTTCTACGAGTCCATAAAATTATATTTCGGTTGATTTGGTTCGTTTAGGGCACTCACGCTGAGATTTAAAAACTTTCAAACCCTTACGTTAAAATTTTACTTGCTTTACAATTTTACGGATTAAAATATCCACAATGCTACGTTTTTATGTCACATTAACTTCATCATCAGAACTAGTGTCACTAAACAAAACGAAGTCCTTAAGCAGTACCTCCAGTCCGTCAACTTCCTGACTCTCACAACAAAATATTTCCACCAATGCTAAGATTTCTTTCTCCGTTCCAGTCTCTAAAAGCTTGGTCTTCATTTCATTGAACGGAAGGCCTTTCCACACCGTCTTATAAGCAACTTGATGGTCATCATCAACTATGTAGACAAGGAGAAATGGTTCGTCATCTAATTTGGGCATTCCTGAAAATGTAGGACAGTACAATATCAGGACTGCTTTAAAAAATCCCTGAGGCGTAAATCTGATGTCTCCTTACTTGCAATCGCTGGTAAGGCATTCACAGGCATAGGTTGGTATTTCGACGGAAAGAGGAATGGAGCACAAATATTCTCGTTCTTGCGGACCACTTCATCCAAAAGAGTTGCGACAGTAAGCGTTTTAACAGCTTTGGCTAAATATCAAAATATGCATTGTATTTGTAGCCAGCCTGTTATGTTCATATTCTGTCACTGTATCAATCTACTCACGAATTTGTGGCGGCGACACATTCCTCCTGGATGAATGCCAATGGAGAAGGTCGCACTTTTTGCACAAGCAATTAACATAATTGACTATCTTTTTATACGACGAGTAAGTGTTTTGAGTATCAAACAATTCCTGTACAAAGAGTCAGTTGATTAAGTCAAAACTCCAATAAGAATCCCGATAAAAAATACCTTATGCAAGCTGTATGTCGGCGGAAGGTGATATTGGCTGGACTCTTTAGTTACAACTAGGGCAGCGTAGACTTTCCCCTTCACTACAAGAGTGAAGTTTTCCCGACGAGCAAAGACATGTTTCGGTGGACCATTCACACTCCAAAACGCCTGACTTTCACAGCTAACTTTCGACAGATACCCATCACAGAAAGTTTGTTCATCTGTAATAGTAACCGGATACGTCCATCCGACGCTCCAATTTATGTCGTTCCTCTTGTAAAGTTTCGTTAAGCTGTCGAGATTTAGTAATCGTCTGCAATTAATTAATTGCTGTGCAGGCATCAGTCCAAAGTAACGTTCATAGTCTGCGTTCACATAAACCTAAAAAATCCAATTTTGTTTAAAAAAATCACACACAAACTCATAATGTTGTTTGTTATACTTGCGAAAACACCGAGGTCTGGATGCTCCCAGTGATTCCAGAGAATACTGCAATTTGACAATTTGTTATTATCACTAAAGCTCCTGGAACTAGTTTGTCTTGTACTCCACTCGTATTCGGGTTGAGAAACAGCTTCAACCTAACAATGCCAAAACAATTAGTTCCTGAATAACTTGAAAACAAGTAAAATAAAGTCTTACAGTAATGGCTCTGAATTCCCATCTACAATCTGCAGCCATCGGTATGCATGAAATTGCTTGATACTTCTCAGCTCCGAAGCAATAGGCACACATTTGGAGATCCTGGGCGTTATTACTACAGAAGAATCCTCAAGACACTGAACCAGGCAGTTCCCCCGAGACTCGGCCCTCTCCAATCTTCCAGAATACGTTATCACACCCATCAAATTAAAAAACCTTTTTTTGTCAGATGGAGCAACACTAGATGTAGGATGATCTTCTTCAGGAATCGCAAGACTCCTGAAAAATACAAAACAACCCAAGTGAAATTTTTATTCGAATGTCATCCCGAAGAGGAGTTTACCCATTCGTTTTGATGAATTGAGATGGAATGAGAGTAGTTTCATCCTTTCTGAACAAAGAACTGGGCAATTTTTTCGTAGCTTGACAGTCTAACATATGATTAGGTATTTTCTGAATACCACGGACGTCATATTTATCTATTTTTAGCTCCACGTCCAACAATGCCGAGTGAAACGGCATTTCAAACTTGAAGCGTTTACTGTCCAAATATTTACTACGACATTTTGATATGATGACGTAGTCTCCCACTTCAACATGTTCCAGGAACACCAAATTCTGTAAGAACACGAGAGAATTTTCTTATCCGAGAAAGTGGTAAGAAAACCTTCATGTAGAAAAACTTACAGCTTCATTCCAACAGGTTGCCAAACAAGCCCCAGTCTCATCCGCAAGAATAGCATTTCCTAGGACATTCACGTCTGCAGGTTTGTCTCCTAAACCATCTTTGAAGAAAACCACGGGCGCTTTTTCTACAAATAATTGTTAATTATTATAAACAAAAAACAATGCCAACTAGTATGATGTATACATACAGTTCTTATAACAGTGCGCCGAAAACATTACGTACTTGCGATAACTTGTAAAACTAACGAAGCTTTCACAGGAGCATACACACTCGAGTCCGATGAAACTACCAACTGTTCAAGGCTTTCCCCGTTAGACTTTGCGGTTCTCAAATAAGTCAGCAGCGTAGACTTGGGAATATCCGGAACTTTCATTTCTGCAATCCAATCCAATTTGCACACAATCTTTCGAAATTCTTATATAACAATACATGAGTAGTATTCACTGTTATGATTCTCACTCAAATCTGGACGAAGTCCTGGAAATCCCAGAGGAATTGTGTGAGTCCACCCATCAACTTCCACATATTCCACCTCATTCCTTCCACTTAACTAAAAACCACAAAATTAATTAACTTCAACAGTGCAACGGGTACTTCTCCAATACACCTTCCGTAATAATAATACACACTATTCCGTTACCTTCAGTACCTTCCTCGGCTCATCCTTGGGAGACGGGAATCTGACGATGTCGTCAACAGATCTTTCCCCTTCATCTTCCATGTCCGCATCTCCTCCCTGTTCCGGACTACTTGTCTCGTCTGCGTCATTCAAAACGGGAATACTAGAGGAAGTCGTGGCACTTGACGAAATCGACATGTTTAAAGTGTT
>JAQGAB010002076.1:0-13302 GCA_034696565.1 Isotomurus graminis
GTATAGTAAACATTTTTGAATCGGGATATTTATAATGGCTTTTTGCGATATTTTTGATGTCCAAAAAGATTTGTGCCTTTTAAAAATACTAATAACTGATAATGAGTAGGAACTGGCAATTTGTGATAGGTCGTTTGTTCATGAATAAACAATGTTGATGTACATCACTTGAAGGAGTTTAGGCCGTAGTTACTAATGTTATTAAAGATATGACGTAGTTTCAGTAGCTTTCGTCGTTGAATATAGATCGCAGTTTGTGAAAGAATATTAACTTTGAGTTAATAAAATCAGCGTAGAGAGGAATAGTGTAAGTTACTCGAAGTCTATTCAGAGTTTGAGGATACCAATACAATTAGACTGATTAGGGCTCCCTATCACAAAAATGAATCAATTTATTACCACTCCGACTGATTCACGATTAACTATTTATTTTGGGAAACGAATCTAGTTTGATAAAATATATGGATTGATCACGAATCGCGATTCAAATTTTAATATCTCTTGACACCTCTGAAAGAAACAGGCTTCGTAACAAAGGTTGGACTGCCACAATTTTTCAACCACATAGTGGTTGGTTTTATGGCATCATGAGATAATTTCTTACACAGTTCGGTAAGTCGTGTAAACGATATGAAGACACCTTTACAAGATAGCTTTCCTTTGCCAAAATATTTTCTATTGAATCATTCCTGCAACCAAATGGAAATTATTTCTTCCTACAGTAGTACTCATCAATATCACAAAACCCTAAGTAAAGAAACCTAACGGTAAATGGTTTCTTTACGAAATACTAATAACTGAAATGAGTAACGACTGGTTGTTTGTGATAGGTCGTTTATTTATTAAGTCAACTGGAAACTTCTTAACGGCGCAATTTTGAGTTGTTGTTATTTCAATGGTCGTTTTCATTACAATCACACTCGATTTATGTTTTCCAGTATTCCGAACCTCGAATTGTTTGGGTAAATTTTGTGAGTTGCCAATACCTGTCGGCTCTAATACGTAGTGTTAATAAGCATCGGAGCCTTCGGTTATTGAAACTGCTACACAGTATGTTTAAGCCTTCATTTATCCGCGATTGATATTACATCGAAAAGGTAATTTAAGGCTTACCTTCACCCAGTTAGAATTCAGTCCTTTCATAAGTGCTCCTTGGTATTTGGTCACTTATTATCAATACGCTAATACGTGTTCGTTGGTTCACGTGTGCACGCTCTAATATTTTAAATATACTTTATTATTCGGGCACTTCTTACGAGAACTTCACACTCCTCATCTTTAAGTCTAGAGTCTCTAAATGTCAGATATTCTTTGTTTTATGCATTATTAACCACTTAACTTCTACGTGCCCAAGATGTACACGGATATCATACTGGTGCATTAGGCTTAAGCAGAAATTTTGGTTCTTCCGCGGAACGATTCCGAGTTAACAAGTTACGATGCAACCTGCACAATTCAAACAAAATGTACCCTTTCATCCCTTGCAAGGTTTTCTCATTCCTAAATAGAATACAACGGACATGGTGTAGTTTCAGTAGCTTTTGTAACTTTCATTTCTAACGCATTTTGTGAAAGACTATGAACTTTGAATTCCTACAATCAGAGTAAAGTAGAACAGTTTAAATAACTCAAAATCTATTCAGAGTTTGAACATGTCAATACAATTAGACTGACGAGGGCTTCCTAACAATCAAGTTGTTAGGATTCCAACTGATTCAAGCTTAACTATTTATTCTGGGAAAATATTCTAGTTTGATGAAATAACTGGATTGACCACAAGTCGACTATTCAAATTTTAACATCCTCTGGCACCTCTGAAAAAATAGGCTGCTTCTGAGATAACAAAGGTGGGAGTGGTAACATTTTTTAACCTATAAGTGATTGTTTTTATAGCATCATGAGGTAATGCCTTCCACAGTTATTCGTGTAGTAACTGTGAAGACACCTGCACAACATGCATTTTCTTAGCCAAACGCTTTCTATTTAATCATTCCTTTGACTAGTGCTCTGGGTGGTTCATTTTGTTTCAACTAAGGCGGCTCCGGTTCATTTCAAGCTAAAAAACATTTCAAACGTTTCATTTTATACATTTCAGAAACTTTTGTGTTTCATTTCATTTAACAAAAAGATTGAAATGAACACTTTGAACCACGTTTTCTCCAAGTTTCCGGAAAATGTTTAAACTCATAGTCTCATCGTGTTTTTCTCACGATTGGGTTAATGATTTGGTATCGAATCGAATCAATGCACTTCTTCAATTTGTGATGTAAAACTTGACTAATATAATTAACCACTTTGAACCGGAAAATGTATTTCAAACATTTTGGTTATAGGCTATAACCATGTGGAATTTATTTCTTCCTGCAGTAGTAGACATCAATATCGCAAAACACTAATTAAAGAATTCTAAAGGTAAATGCTTTCTTTAAAAAATACTAATAACTGATAATGAGAAGTAATGTTGGAACTGACTTCTTGGGATAACTCATACCCAAAACGTGAATAGATAAATTTCATCATTTTGGACTTTTTTCTTAGGTTCTTGCTATGAGGATACTTATATAGGTTTTGCATTCCGTAGACAAACTAACTGTTGTGCGGTTTTGTTAATGAAATTTCTGAAATAAAGCCCTTCAAACATGTCTTCAGGCTGGCACATAAATTTGGAACCAGAGCCAGTTATATCCAGCTGCCGTGTACCGTATTCGTCATACGGCGGGTCTTCGGCTGCCTTAATATTAAAGTGATGGTATCCAATTAGACTGATTAGTTAATGGTAAAATCTAGGCTTATAATACAATGTTATAAAGTTTGATATTTAGATTTCAGGTCGAATTAGTTTATTTACCATTATTCTAGGGTCCAAAATTTACGTTGTGCTCATAGAATAATTGGAACAGTTTTTAACCTAAGAGTGGTTGTTTTTATAGCATCATGAGATAATTTCTCGCACAATTCAGTAAGTTATGTAATAGATCTGAAGCTTTCCTTTGCCAAAGCGTTTCTATTAGTTTGAATCATTCTTGTTATCATTTGGAATTTAATTCTTCCTACAGTAGTAGTCATCAATATCGCAAATCCCAAAGTAAAGAAACCTAATGGTAAAAGGTTTCTTTACAAAATACTAAAAACTGACAATGAGTAACGACTGGTTACTTGTGATAGGTCGTTCATTTATTATACTCGGCACCACTTAATTTGAAGGAATTTATGTCAATTTGGCGCAATATTCAAGAAGGTTTTGTTATTTCAACAGTCTTTGTCATTACAACTACACTCGATTTATGTTTTCCAGTATGCCGAACCTCGAATTTTTTGGATAAATTTTGTGAGTTGCCCATACCCGTCGGCTCTAATACTCAGTGTTCATTAGCATCAGAGCCTTCGGTTATTCAACCTGCTAGACAGTGTGTTTAGGCCTTCATTAATCCGCGACTGATATGACATTGAAAAGGTAATTTAAGGCTGCACTTCACCCAGTTAGAATTCACTTCGTTAATAAGTACTCATTGGTATTTGGTCACTTATTATCAATAGGCTAATACGTGTTCGTTGTTTCCCGTGTGCACACTATTAATATTTTAAATATACTTTATTATTCGGGCACTTCTTACGAGAAGTTCACACTCTTCATCTTTAAGTTTTAAGTCTCTAAGTGTGAGATATTCTTTGTTTTATGCATTATTGACAACTTAACTTCTACGTGAACAAGGTATACACCGATATCATACTGGTGCATTAGGCTTAAGCAGAAATTTTGGTTCTTCCGCGGAACGATTCCGAGTTAACAAGTTACGATACAACGTGCACAATTTAAACAAAATGTACCCTTTCATCTCTTGCAAGGTTTTTACATTTCTAAACAGGGCTGCTGGTAAAAGCTTCGTTTAGTTCAATTTAAAACAGTTCGGGTAGATTTATCTCGTAAAATAATTTACGAGGATCACCAGAAAACTATAAAATATAATCAATTTAAAGGTTGAAAACATGTTGCAGAAGGGTAATTAACTGAAAGCCCTGTGCGGGATTTAATTTATGTTTAGTTTTACTGTGCGGAACCGTCAAAATTTTTAGAATGTATAGTATGCAATACATACTGAGTTTTGAATTATCCAAGAAGCAGAAAGAAACAGATTTTGATATTGCATCCGCACTATTATATATGCTGTACTGTAAGATCCCAGATAATGTAAGTCTTATGCATTGAACATACCCTACAGTACACACGGCTGTGACTCGATTTATCGAGTAAACTGGGATCGTCCACCATTTATAATCACATATTCTGCCATGCAAAATGTTGGACATGTGTCGAGTAAAACGCAATCTGCAATAGGCAGTTTAAAATATTGAGACGGGTCATATACGGCAGTCCGCTGTGTAGTCGACATTGTAGGCATACATTACTACTTGGGCAAGTCTTAACTGACCCACTGTACCCGGACTTTGTTGGCCCTGTAGCTGTGGGTGTGCAGACATGGAGATGAGGGTGAAGGGATTAGATTAAGTAATTTAATTGTATTAATGACTACGGTAGAATGTCTTACTACAAGACTACAACACGCTTAATGAATGTTAATCCACATCTTTACCTGTCCTTAACCTACTTGGGTGTGTCTGAAAACTGATGTTGATGCGAGTACAATGGACATGATGTAGTTTCAGTAGCTCTTGTTTTTGCACCTTGTGAAAGAATATGAACTTTGAAATCCTAAAGTCAGCGTAGAGAGGAATAGTGTAAGTTACTCGAAGTCTATTCAGAGTTTGAGGATACCAATACAATTAGACTGATGAGGGCTTCCCATAACAAAAATGAATCCATTTGTTAGCATTCCGACTGATTCAAGCTTAACTATTTATTTTGGGAAACGAATCTAGTTTGATAAAATAAATGGATTGACCACGAATCGAGTTTTTAAATTCTAACATCTCCTGACACCTCTGAACAAACAGGCTACTTCTCAGATAACAAAGGTATATTTTTTGACCTAAAAGTGGTTGTACTTTTAGCATCATGAGATAATATCTCACACATTTCAGTGAGTCGTGTAGTAACTCTGCAAACAAACTCACGAGAAATCTCTTCTTAGCCAAAATATTTTCTACTGAATCATTCCTGTAACTATGTGGAATTCATTTCTTCCTACAGTAGTAGTCATCCATATCGCAAAACACACTGATTAAAGAAAGCTAAAGGTAAATGCTTTCTTTACGTAACGTAACAATTTGGTCGAGGACATCCACAAGCAAGGCCAATTGGATATATTCGATGTCCAATCTTTTGGTACCTTTTGCTACTGTAAGCTGTATCTCCCCAACATTTTGTTTCAACCTATACAATGTTTGTTAGAATTATTAAACTGTAAGTGACTTGTGATATAATTGGTTCTGCGTGGTCGTAACACTAGAAGAAACAGGATTAGCGGATTTTTTCGCGTAGACAGGTATCATGCATCATTTTAAAACATGAACCCTACAGTGTTGAAGTGTATGGCTGTTAAAAAAGACAGTTTCGTCTCATTACGTACATTAACTTGTGCGTTTGAGCCTCCATTTATCCACGATTGAAAGGCATAGAAAAGGTAATCTACAGCTGTACTTCAACTTGTTATAATTCAGTTCTTTAATAAGTGTTCATTTGTATTAGGGTGCTTATTCTTCATACACTTATACGTGCTCGTTGTTTCACGTGTGCATACTACGAATATTTTTATATATGTTACTATTTGGGCACATTTTAGGAGGAGTTATTCATCCTTAAGTTTCAACTCTCTGTCAAATATTCGGTATTTTGGGTTTGGGCATGATTTACCACATCACTTCTGCGTGACCACGGTGTGCAAAGACATCACAACTGTGCATAAGACTTAAGTTTTAATTGTAAAATTAATACACAGGAAAAATGTCGACTTTCTACTAAGAAATCTGCACAATTTAAACAAAACAGAACTTTATTTGTTCGTGTAAGGTTTTTATATTTCTAAAGAGGGCTGCTGGTAAAAGCTTTTGTTTAGTTTGATTTAAAAGTGTTCGGGAGTCGGGTAGTTATCTAATAGAGCAATGGATTCACACACAAACATACATCACACGTACATTTCTGAACGATTTTTAACAATGAGGCTAGAATCATGACTAACAGCTGCTTTCTTAGTAGTCCACAACAGCGGAATAGCTTGTACAAAGGTAATCTTTTCAAAATTATCATTATTACACGGAAACGGTTCTTGTAGTTCAACTCCATTTGCTATTACTTTAGATCCGAATGTAAAACTTACTTGTCAAAATATTACAGGGACAACGTACAACAGGCTATGCTACGATTCAAAGTCGAAGCGAAGTCTAGTCTAATTTAAACAAATAAAATATTATAAAAAATACTTAAGCGCGACTTGGGCTATTCAAAGCATTAAACAAGGCATCTGGCTTGCAGGCGATAATATTGTATAGTAAGCTAATAATAAACGCAAACCTTAATCTAAATTTGGAATTATTATGCACAAAATGATAAATTAGTGATATAAATGAGTAAATAATATTCATGGGATTTTATATTCTTTCAAGTATGTGAACTGTAAATCTTAAGCAGTCATCTGAAAATTTTCCCGTCTCTTGATGCTCCTAATTACTCGGTTTTGAAATACGTGAGCAATTATAAGAACGGCGTTACAAAAACACGACAACTACATCTATGTACGGATGAAATTTGTCAAAATCATCATCATCAATAATGTTTAGACTCTCAGCGCAGAGACCTCTCTTTTTGTTATAAATGACCACAGGAGCATTGTTAATATCAGGAGATATTTTGGACAAGTCCTGTAACTCCTCCGAAGTCTAATATACTTTTCTATCGAACAGTCCGTCTTATTTAATTCACAAGAAGGTTTCTCTGTGGCATTAGGTGGCAGTCCAAAATTTAAACCAATAGTGACATTAAAAATCATTGGGACGGATGTTTCATAGTGTATGGGAGAGGATTCCTGAGGTAGGGGAGATTGGCTACGGCTACTGCGACGACTGGGGAGGACTTCGAGTTTCAACTTGATTCCGGCTTTATTTAAACGTAGCTCATAGTCTACATGAAGAACAATTCTTGACTAACTCGATTATATATAAAGTTATCCTCTAAATATGATTTAACTACAACTAAACTAAACTATCAGCCCCAGACACCATATGCACTAATTTTTCTGCTAGAGTTCCTTAATGGCGACTCGACTGTTGTTGGTCTTGCCATCCAACCTCCTGGGCATGGTTGAAAGTCATTCCAGAGACAAGGTGAGATGTGGCTGTGTGTGTGATAAGATCTTTTCTTTACATTAAACACATGGAACCCCTTAATGAGGTCCTTATGGTAAACACGGAATGAGAAAACTTGGAATTGGTTGATGTGGTAGTTTGTATTTTGGTCTAATTTGTGGTAATGAAGATAGATCAGATATTATAGGGGAGGTGAAACAGTTCGTTCCATTTACATGTTCACTTTTGCTTACAAATGGAATGGGATAAATACCATTAAGCATTTAACAAACATTTCGTCGCTACTTGATGTTAACTAATTTAAAAGTTTACACACGGTCATCTAACAGATAAATCGGTGTGTCTAAACGCTGCGCTTACACCTAACACGGCAAGTCCAAAAGTGACCAAAAATGTTTCTCTACCAAAGGTCATCATTATAATAAACAAATTTTTACTTTGTTAAAAAAGAAGGTAATATTTAAAATGTGTATTGTATTAGTTTAATTTATGCAGAATGTGTTAAAACTAAAACTGATATGCTTAAAAATATAATAGCGTTGTTATAAATATATTTTATTGTTATAGTATTTCGAATATATGCAATATTTTTGCACAAAGTGTAATACCAATTTGCGAAAGGATCTATTTAGTAGTTTGTATGCATAACACATCTGAGAAGTCTATCAATACTACTGGCACGATTACGTCTACTTCAGAGATCTGACTTTTTAGAAAAATATTAAACGCAATTATGTTATAAGATTCTATTTAAATGTTTAGTATACTTATATATTAATGTGTGCAAACTTTAAAATAAGGTTTAAGGTTATAATGGTCTGAATAACGAATTAATAAAATGATTCCTAAAATCCGAGATGAACTGTTTTTCGCGGTTGATTTATAATGTGTCACATTGTTAACAATTCTTGAATTTAATTAACTAATGTTCTCGATTATTCACCTGATACAATGTCTCCTTCTTTGATATCCGGTCTGTTAGACGAACTCTATGGAGTATCCATGACACAATCTATGAGGGATTTTGAACACCATCATGGTTCTAAGAAGTTCCGAATTCTACTCTTTTTGTACTTTTCTTCCTGTGAAATACACATTTTACCAGTTAAGGTTCTCTACGTTGTGAATATCAGAAGATAAGACGAAGAGAAGAAGAAATGGAAGGTAATAAAAGTTAAAATAACCTGTTATTCTCCATGTACGTGTTTGCTTTTAGAACAATCTCGCGAATGTTGTTTAGTATATTTTTCTGTAAAATACTTGAGTTAGCAGTGTACATTAAGAAATAAAAACTTCAGTTCTTCCGTGGACCGAAACACTTTTTAAAAATGCATCCTAAACTAATGGACATCAAGTTCCAACAACCAAGGTGAAAATACACAAGTAGAGTAACTAACTACTTTAGTTTGATTTTAGTAATGTACTGCCAGATTTATAACGACTGATATGAAACATGGGAATATTTAATTTCTGCACATCGTGTGTTATTTATTGTATCTCACAATCTGCGCATTTGTACTCTGTTAAATATATTATGCATAATTTCCACATGTAATGTTTGTGTCGTGGGTTTCACGAATCTTCAACTGTGTCTGAATATCGTTAAATACTTCGTTCACAAGAACCTTAGCGATATAATCAATTTCGTCTTTTCCATGAAACGTGTCTTTCCTCCCGGCGAAAGTGAAGTTAACGTACCCACCGCTGCTTGTTGTCCATACCTGAAACCCTTGGAAATAAAAGAAGTGAGGGGTTTATTATTTATGGATTGCTGGCTTTGACTTCTGTGTATATTTACTTACGAGTGTGACGGACTGTTGAACTACATGCAATGTGGGAGAAGCTCCTTTCCATTGGAATGCCAAGGAATGAAGTTGTTTTCAATGGACGGACGCTGGATGAAAACACGTGTCCAAATTTTGATGCTGTATTTCCATTGGGGAGCAATTTCTTTCCAAATCTGTGGACACACGCTGGTAAGGGCCACGTGAGAGGCATTCCTACACGAAATAATAATTCAGGAAGCTTCCAGCGTTTAATTAGTTTGCTGCAGTGTTGTTCAGCTTCATTTATTTTGGACAATATGTCAGATGAGTCATCCGTTCTGACTTTAAAACCAAAGATAGTCCTGCAACATTTAAGGTTTTTATACATAATTTAAAATTAGTATACGCTGTTTAGCTACAAGTGTTTGTATACGAACAAATGATTTATCAGAGGTGCACCAAACATAACAGGATGATCAGGTTGAGGCCAAGGTGTCCATAGCCAAATGTGTTTAGGTAAATTGTTTCCAGGTCTTTTATTGGCAAAGAATCTTCTGGACGTCTCGGCCTGTATGAAGCCAAGAAGAGTTGAAAAACGACATCCCGCAAGTCGCCTGGCAGACTTGAACTGTTCTAAAGGTATTTGTCCCCAGGAGATGTACATTTCTTTGTCCTCTTTGTCCTTCAATTTCATCCATGGGACTGCCCCTGATCGGAATATACTAATTAGAAGCTTGCAGGTTGTTAGAGGGGCGCTCCAAAACAGATTAATCTAAAGTTGATAAGCAAAACACAATACTCACTTTAAGTATACCAAACATTACTTGCTGGATCAGCTTAATGAATAGTAAACAAGTTACCTTTTCCCACACACTGGATTCTTGTTTATGTACAAGATACGGAGACTCATCTCCACTTAACTTGTCTACCAAATGAATTAAAGAGTAACCATCACATAATCCATGGTGGAATTTAAACACCAGAATTGTTCTAAGACTTTCAAGATCCTTTGGTACATCGAAAGACATTTGGCGTGGAATTATTGCACTCTTCTTTACGTGAATTAAAAGAATCTCCCAGTTTGGATTCACTCCGTAGTCACTCAGGTCAACGTAGTTCCCAATAAACTCTTCCACTTCATTCTGATCTTTTGCTTCTAAAACTATTTCGCGGATTCTGTCGTCCAAGTTAATTTCCTCGGTAGGTTTTTTGAAAATATATCCACCCCAGGAAACAAAGTGGCAGTGTAGGTTGATATATTTCCGCTTCAGTTCCTTCGTTGAGAGAAACAAATCTTTAAAATGGTTTCTAAACTGCTGAGCGTCAAGTTTGTCTTGTAAAATGCATAAGGCTGATATGTTCATCTGTGCTTGAGATTCACTGGGATCAGAAGTTGTTAATGAATCTGCAGGGCTCCAAATTGGAATCAAATCTGGACGGAATAGTTTTGCGAGTAAGTGAACAATTAGTCTGAATATTGCAAAGCATATTAACACAGTTGAAAAGGGAGCCAACAGAATCCACAGGATTACACTTAAGCTAAAGTCCCTAATGTTCTTTAACACTGACTTCCACATCTTGGCAACCTCCACGAAGCACTCCAGCGAGTGAAATGAACACATAGAAGTTGTTTGTTTATTCATAATTATTAGCTGTTAGTTGCAAAACAGCGTATTTGGTGTACAAGAATTCTCGTGAAGATTAACTGTGGGTATAGTTTCCCACAGATTGTTTTTATAAACTCAAAGGAAGCCAAACAAAACTGTTTTTTGCAATAATTATCCACTTTAATACACATGTGAAAGTACTCTTGTGGTTGTTGGGAGATGATAAGTGCATTGAGCACACATACGGGTGACTGTTCGTCCATGAAATCTACAAACAAGAGTTTAATTCACACGTTAGAAACCTAAACATTTGAAGACAACTTTTGTATTCGAAGGAATCTCTTCATGGTTTATTCATATTTGTCTTTTGTACATAACTCGTAGACTAATTTGCATTTGCTTTCAATGCTGCGTGCTTTACATTCTTCCGTTCCTAAATCTCTGGTATCAATTTCAAGACAAAATAAAAATTACCGTTGTTCACGCCAGCTTTCTCACCTGACGTGGTTACGACAACGGGAGAGATTCAAACTTCCCGCCTTCCTTCGCTCTTATGGCAAACATAAACAAACCGTCGTACACAACACCCGTCTCGTCCTCGGCAAATCTCCGCTGTCAAATTGTCTCGACGTCGCCAACAAAGTCTCCCGCAAGTACTCAACATGGAAGGCCAGGATCGACCCGAAGCCCCTCAGGGACCGTCTGGTAAGCCACCGCGCCTGTCGCAACGTTCCTCAATCGACCAACACAATTCCATTCACTGTTCCAGCAACTCCGACTGTTCCAGATGAACCGACTGACCCTCCAACTCCCACGTTGCCCTCTGACCCCGCTTCCAAACTGATAACAACGATGATCGAGGTATTCCGCAGCATCGTCATCCCAGTTTTAAACAGCGCTTCACCTTTTCCTAATCCTCTAGGATCCTCCAACGGTTCAGGAATACCGCGGCCACAAGTGGAGACACACTAAAGTCTTATGGCGACTCTTCCAACATGACGGCGGAATTGGGGAAGTGGTCGTTTTTGCCCCTGTGACCTTCAGGCTGTACTTTGGACTCCCTTTGACAGCCTTCGAACTCTTTGTCGACTATCCCATCCCGTCGTACCAAAACATAAACGTGAACTTCAACTCCGTCGACGACAGCGACCTCGACGATATTCAGTACGACGGGAGTCACGCCAAAGAAATGCAAGTCGTTCTTTCCAACTGCTGCAAACTTCAGAAGGACAGTCATCGACTCCGGTCATTCGAATTCGTCCTCCCCGCCCTCTTCCTTCCTCAGATTCAAATAAACCAGTGTGACCACGTGTTGCTCAAGATCTTTGACGCTCCGACCTTCGGCCTCGTGACCTCTCTCACCCTCTCCGAACAATTCCTCAAGAGCAACGAAGCCTGGACTAAAGTGATGCTCCATCACTTCCAGAAGAACCCGGGGAACTTACGAGACTTGTCGCTTCCCCTTCCGATTTACTTTCACATTGACATTGTGTCTGCGATCACTGGATTCCTCCGAAAGAACCGATCTGAGGTGACCTTTACGAAGATCTCCTTGAAGTTGGGGGATGAGGCTTTCCGTTCTTTGTCTCCAGTCCACGTCGCTGCTGTCAAAGACTTGTGGGTCACTGCGGGAGGCAAGAAGGTCAGGCTGAGTGGATTGGACAGCGCAAGTCTCCAGGAACTGCTGAGGGAGGAGTGGAGTTCCGAGTCGATTGAACTTTGGAAGACTTCGGGAAAGGAGGATTTTGTGTGAGGAATTTTGCTACTGTAAACTCGGCCTTCTTAATTAACAAGCGGCGTGTATTTCTGTCTCCCAAATAAAATTATTCAAATGAGTCTGTTTAATGCGTGCGTGCCGCCTGCTTCGTCCGATGAAAGTGTCCGGTTGACCTTCACGAACACCAAGTTGGATACCGCGGCTTTTTAGGTTCCATCCCACGTCGCTGTTGGCCACTTGAAGACAGGACAAAAGGCTGGTGTGTTCCAGGATGATAACTCCTGTGTTGAAAAAGTGTTCAAACGATCCAGGATGTCCAGGAACCACACGGACTTCAGCTTAACGTTGTTGTGAGGTTTCCTGTGGAGTACCGTTTCCCTTTCGACACTACTTAATGACTTTATTGGATAGCGGACATTTCGTGGATGGGGGCGATACGCTTAATCTGTTTTATTTCAAGAACTTTTGAATATCAGTGTGCACTTTCAATGGTAAATGTTGAACCGGTAGAACAATCGGCGTACATAAGGACAAGGGTCAAATTCCGGCTCCCTCCAATCGCTGCGTCTGAACGGATGTTTGGTTCCAAGGAAAGTTGCCTCGGAGGTTTGGAACTGTTTGAAGGTGAGGCTGGTGAGTTCATTTCCAAAGCGGTTCGAGTGGCAAACTCTGGAGAGACGTTTGAAGATCTCCCGCCGTTGGCTTTTCTTCACGAACGCTCCCACGCCTTTCACTCGAGTCCACAGAATCGATGACCCCAAAGGACCTTCAATCAGCCCCGTCAGTCCTTTTGCAGTCACCTGCGAATCATAACCTTCCATAGTTACCTCTGGCCATAAGGAGACTTAAGGGAGACTTAAGGGAGTCTTACATCTGTCCATCCAGTCCCAGAGATGTGGAGATGCGTCAAGGTCATCTGCGAAAGAACCCGGAGGATCCCGTCGCCCATCGT
>JAQGAB010002077.1:0-13295 GCA_034696565.1 Isotomurus graminis
CGATACAGTTAACTAATTATCACGCTCTCCTTTGGTAGGATCGTTGGCATCATTTCGAGTGTTTCGTAAAGATTAGAAGCGAGCTTGAATTTTTTTGCAATGGCAAAGACATTCCTGGATTTAAGGACTTGGAGAAAGAGGATAAAGCACTTGTGACCAAACAACTTCCTGTCATCTCACCACCCAGCAGCGGTTCTAGTTCTAAAAGTAGTGCTTCCGGAAGTAAGAGAAAGTTGGATGAGGCTGACGCGGCGGGTCCGTCGAAGAAAATGAAAAATGGAAGTTCCTCCTCTGAAAGCAGCATTGAAGCTACAATAGCCAAACAGAGCAAACAAATGTACAAATACAGAGATGCGCTTGCAGATTTCAAACCAATCGACTTGAAACAAATTCTGTCAACTAACAAACAAGAAATTCCAACTCCCGCTTCGGTGGACAGGGTAAATCGCAGTACTAATTATTATTATTGCCTACTCGATAACAATTGAATATAACTGATTTTTTGTATGTTGACAGATGCGAGATCGAATCTCAGACATCATGACTTTCGGTGCATTGAAGCCGTGTTCCAAGTGCAAGAAGGGCCAATACGTTTACAGGTAAGATTTTCTGTGTGAAGAGTACAATTTATTTGGTGTTTGATACAAATACAAAAATAACTCCCCTTTGATATGAGTAGGAGTGGTGTCGGTTATCAATGTCTTGGATATCTCACTGAATACACCAAGTGTATGAACATGACTGATGACCCTCCTCGAGTACCGTTTAAGGTGCCTAATGATTTGAAAGAAGTTCCTCCATTGTAAGTTTTCATTCAGTTGTTGATCATTTTTGTTTAAGATGGTTTTGTCAAACTTAACTATTTTGTAGTCCGACTTATAAGTTCAAAGCCCAAAAACGTGTTATGCAGCATTTTGTCCCGTCGGAAACTATTGCTGAAGAAGAAAAAAAGTATGGACAACAATATTTTGTTTTATGCAAATAATTAAAAGTTTGAGCAGTAATTTAATTTAATGTAATTTAAAAACTTGAACAGAAAGCCAAAATTGGTGAAGAACCCACTACAAAACTTCAAATTCATGATCGTGGGATTCGATAAAAAGAAGTCAACGGAAATTGAAGTGAAACTTAAAGAATTTGGAGGAGAGGTAGCCGAAAAGAGCGATAAAGTGAAGAAAATTGCCGCTTTAATTTCCACTCAAGGTGCGTTTGTGTGTAGAAACGTGTGTGGCAGATTCATTAACTATTAATTATGTATTAATCTATTCAATAACTCAATAGAAGCACTGGCTGGCAAAGTTGATGCGGCATTGAAATCAGCGGAGAAGTGTAAAACTCCCGTGGTTGGAAAAAGTTTTGTGGAGTCTCTCACGGAACTGAATTATAATTTGACTGATGAAATCAAAAAGCACCGTATCTCTACGTGGGAAACTGATATTTCTGCTTATCTGAAATCTATCAATAAAAAATACGAAGAACGTGGACAGGAGAAAGAAAAGAAAGGAACTGGTAAGCGAATAAACTTGCTTTATTATTATTATGGGAGACAGATACACTGCAGCTAAACACAAAAGTGAAGCTGACGTCACTAAGTCTCCCGACAACAAGGAGTACTCTCTGATGACCGTGGCTCATTGAGGCTATAGGTCACGGACAGATACGGAGTGCATAAAACTAAATCGCTTGGAAAAATGAATTATGAATTGCAATAGTGTGGTTACATTTGTCTGTGTGCTATCTAGGAATGTATGAAAAGACAGAAAAATCTGTGAAGCTTAAGATGAAAGACGGAGCTGTCGTTGATCCCGACAGTGAGTTGGAAGACATTGGCCATGTCTTCAAAGAAGGGAAAATGTTTTATAGTTGCGTTCTCAACCGCATCAGTATTGAAGATCAGAAAAACTCGTATTACAAAATCCAGATTATTGAATCAGATGTCGGAAAAAGGTTACTACAATAATAAATGTACTGTTTGTGATGTACTCTAAACAATGTGTTTTATGTGTTTTAGTTATTGGGTGTTTAAATCGTGGGGAAGAATTGGAACCACCATAGGAGGAACTAAATTGGACGAGGAACTCTCTAAACGTGAAGCGATTGAAATCTTCTGTGAAAAGTACGGTGAACTGACTGGAAATGAATGGGGCCCGCAGTTTGTGAAACATCCTGGAATGTATACGCGGCTTGAAATCGATTATGGCGGGGTAAATAGTGACAGATGTCCAACGTCTAATACTTTAACAGTTTTACCAATTCAAATTTTTGACGCAGAATGAGCACATGAACAAAATGGTAGCTAGTGCACAGAAGTCTGCACTCCCGATGTCAGTTCAGGAACTCGTTTGTCTCATATTTGATGTGGATCGGATGAAGAGAGCCATGATGGAATTTGAACTTAACTTGGACGAAATGCCCTTAGGAAAAATTAGCAAGAAGCAAGTTACTGCAGCTTACAGCGTCTTGAATGAAGCTCAGAGCTTAATTGACAAGTTAGCTAAGGGCGCAGGCGAGAAAGAACGAGACGTGAGACAGGGTCTGTTGGATGCTTCGAATAGATTCTACTCAATGATTCCACACAGCTTTGGAACACGCAGCCTTCCTGTCTTTGAGGATAGTGAATTGATCAAAGTAAGTTTTAAAGACGTCAATGTCAATGAAGTCCTCCAATCCTAATATCCTTGACATGAACACAGGCAAAAATTGAGATGCTGGAGAACTTATTGGAGATCGAACTGGCTTATGAAATGCTATTGGAGGGAGATAAGGGTGGAGAGTCTTCGGTAGATTCTCATTTCAAGACCTTAAATGCAGCTATAGACCCAGTTGAGATGGGTTCTGAAGACTATGTTTTGCTTGAAAAGTACTTGAAAAATACTCATGCTGAAACACATTCTGCATACACATTGGAAATCGAGAATGTAAGTTATTTGTTTAGGAGTACATATTTTGCTAATGCACAATATAGCACTACCTAATATTATTATTACATTTTTCATACAGATTTTCAAGGTTAATCGTGCAGGCGAAAATAAAAGATACCGACCTTTCAAAGAATTACACAACAGAAAGCTGCTTTGGCACGGTTCACGTGTTACCAACTATGCTGGTATTTTGTCACAGGTTAGTAGTTTAATATTACAATGACGTTCCACGTCACATCTCACATTGAATGTTCTTACGCTAGGGACTACGAATTGCCCCTCCGGAGGCACCAGTCACGGGCTACATGTTTGGAAAAGGTGTATACTTTGCAGACATGGTGTCAAAATCTGCTAACTATTGTAACTCATCCCCGAGTAACTCCACTGCATTGTTACTTGTATGCGAGGTGGCTCTTGGAGATATGTAGGTTTGAATCCCAGACAGATATTTTTGACCAGACAAGTATATAATGTTCTTACTGCTGACTTTCTTTTAAGGCACGAGATGAAGAGTGCAAAGGACACACTAACTAAAGCCCCGAAGGACTGTCACAGCGTGAAAGGTCTTGGTCAAACAGCCCCGAACCCATCGGAGTCAGTTACACTTCCTGATGGTGTCGAAGTTCCCATTGGCAAACCCACGAAGACTGGCGTGAAAAACGCTGACTTGCTGTACAACGAGTAAGTGTTCATCATATTATACAAGAAAATAAGAAGGTAAAACTTGCGAATAATGTGCATTTATCGTATTTTCCTTAGGTACATTGTGTATGACACGGCTCAGGTGAACATTCGATATCTGATGAAAGTCAATTTCAACTTCACCAAAAGTCGTCGATAAATGGAAATGCTGCAGCGAGAATTTTATGGAGAATTAATATTTTTACCTTTCTTGATATTCTTCTAATACTTCTAAAATGCTCACCGGCTGATTCTGGAAGATGCATTTTATTCCTATGATCATTTGATTTCTCTGTAACCAGTAAATCTAGCATTTTAAATTCAAATGCCCCCATTTATGAACTTGTTGTAATTCTCGGGCTAGAAAATAAATAATATTTTAGAATTGACTGATGTCTGTGTACCTCCACCGTAATTTGTAACACTACAAGGTAATTTTGATTCAGAATAAAGGTAGTTAGTTCGAATTTATTGAATTATGCTTCTCGGTTCATTGAGTCTTAATTTTGATAACATTTAGTAAATTGTAGGATGAACTAGGCCTTGCTTATAGCTGGCTTAGTTATCAATGTCTTTTTCAGACATAGTAGTAATATGTTCGCAAGTAATCATTGTATACGGGACTTCCCACGACGACATATCGTCGGTACTGGGTGTCGTACAGTCCCTGGTTTTCGATCAGAACGTACCGTCCCTCCCGGGTCCCAGTCCCAGCTTGTCCTTTCTCAGGCTCTGTGAAGTAACATAGTCCAATTGAACCATTATAATAGGGTGTATACTTTACCATCTTAAAAAGGATTTAAAAAAAGTTGCTTGGTATATACCGCTGGTTGCAGAGACGACAGCGAGGATGCACAGAACCTGAGAAGTCATAATGATGTACAATTGAAAGACATTTCTGCTGTCGAAGTATCGACTGTCGACTAATAATTTATTATTCACTTACCAAGCACACAATAGCCTTCATGTTGGTAGTCCTTAGTTAGGGTTCGGTAGAAGATCTGGATAATTGTACAGTAACTTAGTAGCTTCTGATGAAAAGGGTGAATTGTGGATGAATTTATATGCGACCTTATCTTACCTCATTAGAGCTTCCATGAAATGAAGTCAATAAAGCAACGGATTACCTAATTAAGAATACATTAAGCCACCATGTATGTGAACTTATCTATAGGTTTTTCAGGGATTTTCCAGATAGACAGGTCAATTAAAACAGCATTAAGAATGTGAGATGAAAAATGATCTTTGTTATGACAAAATAAAAAGCTTCCTCGTTGCTTGAAACTACACTGATTTTTATTCACTTTCTATTTAGTGTAAGAATATAAAACTATTAAATGCATGCACATGGCTAACGCGAGCACTTTACAACCCGCAAAGGAGGTTCTCAAAGGACGTCACTTTAACGCACAATTTGCGACACAGCCAGTCGCACTTTGGTCTTCATCAAATCAATGCGAAACTGATTCGCATTTTTTCGGGTCATATCACTTGATATAGTATCACACGAGAGTTAAGCAGGCCATGTCATAGTAAATCACGACTTCATGAACATTTTTCGGAAATCGTCATTACTCTTGGCCCCACTGGGTTTGGTCGTAGTGGGTGTCTCAGTTGACAATGAGTTATTAGAAGAAGCAGAGGGGCGTGGTTTAGCAGGCTCCTTTGACGCATTTGATGCTGTCGACGATTGGACAATTCGTGGCACAAAAACATTTCGACTTCGTCGCAGATTAGGCCTGTTACGCAATAAAAACAAATTATCAGAACATGTCAACATTACATACACTGGTTAGTATTTAGATAACTTACTCTGATTTTGTGGACACAAAGTGTAAAGACTGCGGTTGGCCTTTCATCGGAGGGTTGCTAATTGCCACAGATATTACTTTATCCTTTATCGTACTGCCGTCAGACTTCAAAATAGCAGCCGATGCATGAGCCTAGGATCCAAAAATCATTTATAACTTTAATTTCATACACCCACATTATTTTGATTCTTTTAAATCGGTATAAAACCTCTTTTTCAAACTCCACATAAGCTAATCCTTTGGAGTGACCATTGCGATACGTTACTAGCCTGCAGTCTTTCACAGGGCCGAATGCTTCAAACATCACCCTTACATCTTTCTCTCCCATCTCAAATGGCAATCCTTTCACAAACAACTTGTTGCGTTCCAGGCTTCTGGCATATTTGAATTGAGGCTGACGCGTAGACTTATCGGGGTCACATTTGGATACAAACGCAGGTCGTTTGCCGAGAGGTTTCCGGTCCAAAGACAATGCATCCTTGGCACAACTCTATAAAAATTATATCCTTTAGTAATCATATGGTTAGTGAGAGAGTTATTGTAGATTTAGAGTTATTAAACTAAGTTTTACTATTACTTACTTCCTGTTTAAATACAACGTATGCGAAGCCTTTAGAATTCCCCTTAAAGTCTTTAACTACTCGGATTTCTTCGATCTCTCCAGTCGCGGTAAAAAAATCTTTGATACCTGCTTCATCAACAGAGAAGTCCAAATTGCTTAGGAATACCGTTTTTGAGTCTTTCGTAGAATCATGTTTCACAGGAGCCGGTTGAGGTTGGGTGGAATCTGACTTCTTCGCCGATTCAGCCACAGATGACGACGGAGGGAGTTCCTGGTTTTCTTTCATCCGTCGACCCGGAGGAGGAGGTATAGCCGGCTTTTTGAAGCCCCCATCATCTCTTCCAATGTTTCCGTCAGTCTCATCTCCTTGAGATCCATATTTTCCCTTTTTAGGAGAGAATTTCATCGGTTCCTTTTCTTCCCACTTTCTCTTTGTGCCCTTTCCGAAATCATTAGCTTTCTTGTTGAAGGATCCTTTATCTTTTTTACTGTTATAGGCAGAGTCACGAACATCTTCATATGCTGTAGTAGACACGCCAGGCATTTTTTCTAAAGCCTCACTGATCTGAGTCTCAGCAATTCCCAAGGTAGAAAAGTCTCCATTATCTCGTTCAAAATTCAACCATACGTTGGCCATCAACTGTGGATAGTCTCGCACAAATTTCATAGCTTTGCTCATCTCTTTGCGAATTTGTTTGGGTCCTAGTCCCTTATATTTGATCTCTTCACCGATGTACTGGTTCCAAAAGGAAAAGTTTGCCGAGTACCCACGGCGGTATAGATCTTTCCACAGATTGCGTACAGACTCGGTCATAGAAGATTCTATTTGCGCTTCAAATCGGGCCCTAAACATGGCTATTTCTCCGATGAAGTCGTTGGGCTCCTCAACCACTGCAATAATGAATGTTAAATAAATCCCCAGCAAACTATGGTTAACTACTAATACTAGAATTTGTCAACACGTGCACACTTACGCCTTCGCAGATGATCCTCAGCTAGAATGAATGTCTTCCTAAGAGTTACAACAATTCTGTCTTTCATACTGCTGCTGTCATTTCCTTCATCAACTATCTTAGGACGGTTTCCCAAGTCCACTTGGCGCCTGAGACATTCCAGGTATTTCAACCACAGAGTGCCCGCTCCTTCTAATGTAGTTCCTATGCGAATGCAAGCATCTTCGAACACTTTGAGTATTTTTGCCAAAAGCAGACTAGATTTCTTAGACTCATCTTCCTCTTCCAAAGACTGAGTATAAAATACTTCCACAACTTTCATGTAACTGAGCCACACTGCAACTGAAGAGTATCCACAATTTCTAACCGCTCTTTCAGCCACCTTCAGAATGACTTGAGGATTCTTCAGATGACGCGACAGGAAGTCAACATAATCGTTCCATAAGTAATGATCTAACGGCATGTCTGCCAGGGCTCGTTCATAGAGACACTGAACTCTCACAGGATTCCCTTTAGCACTTCTCTTCTTTTCCGTTTCAATATACTCAGCAAAAACTCCACGCTTCTCTGTATATTCCAAATCTTTTATCTGTTCAAACATTTAAAAAATAATCAAAATAAAGACTAGTCGAATATTCTCACACAAGGAAGCCAAAATGCCACTTACCAATTTCGTTTCCCATCCTTCTATTTCCCGTAACCTCTGCTTGGCATTCTCATACGCACTTCGTGTGGACTCATCAATCCCTCCCAACTTCTGTTCAACAGTTACAAAAGTACGATCCATGTCAAACAAGGGAACTGAAAGTTGCCTCCTACACAAAGAAACATATCGCTGCTCCTGTGCTGCCTGCAGTTCCTCAGTCGTCTGGGACCCAATGAGAGCGCCTTCAAAGTCCCGATAAGCGTCCCACAGTAACGACGCCATCGACACGTGAAGTCCACAATTCGACAATGCCATTTCAAAAACATCTCGACACTTCTGAATACCTCCGTCGTCATCCATGTTCCCCAAACAGAAGCTCACGTACTCCAACCAAACATCCACGGCTGTCAACCAAACCGCATTTTATAAACCATCTGCCTTCACTTGAAACATTCAAACTTATTTTTTAAACTCACACAAGTATTCGTTGACAGCTCGTTCGAACAACCCAAAGACATATTCCCTTTCAGAGTCGTCGGAAATGATTTTCTGCTCATCGCGAATCCATTCCAGCCACATCGTCGGACTCAACGGGTACTCCTCGTTCATCTTCTCCCGAGCGCGACGCGCCTCCTCCAAATCCCCCATTGCTTTCAACAACCGAATCTTCTCGACGTGCAGGTGATACCCCCACGGGTCCTCCGCAAGCTGCGCACAAACACACAAATATATAACTTTCAATCCTTTTGTACACGTTAAATAATTGTAAAACACTTACTTTGTCTTTCACAGCGGTCAGTTCAGCTTGGAGCGCATCCTCGTCAACTTCCATTCCTTCGTCCTCGTCATCGTCGCTGGTGTCGACGTCCGATGAATCGCTCGCTTTCACCTGCGCTTTTCCCATCACGCGAGCGTCCACTTCATCCCCCGACAAGTCGGAATCGTCGTCATCCGAGGATGTCTTAAGCTCTTCCGCTTCTCCTTGCGGTACTGGAACCTCAGATGACGACACTACAACTTGAGACTGCGAATCGTCATCCCCCGAGTCAGCAAGAAGTTCGTCTTCAAATTTTGAATCCATAATTGACTAAATTGACAATTAAATTCTCTTGGATCGTAAGAGATCAACAGTCAACACAACTCACACCACAAACACGGTGAGGTGGATGAAGTTGGCACCGAGAGACCCAACCTGACTGGGGCAAGTTGATACTTTCCGATACTGTGAACGGTTTTATTGGAACTTTTAAGAAGTTTTGTGTAACAGTTCCTTCTTGGAAGTAACAAAAACAGATAAAAAACTTTCTAAGGTATCACTGAAGGCAAAGGTACAGAAACATTCCCTCTGACGCATCCTCCTGGAAGAAGGAATCGAAACTTCCGGGAATTCTGGAGAACCCACTTGGGCATCCCAATGAAGCTTGTGGCCCTCGGAAGATTCCCCCAACTGAGAAGTAAATCCTTCGTAGTGTAAGCTTCCCTGAACATGTCAAATACATCTGAACCTTCGCAAATCTTCCGTTGGATTTCTGTCCTTTGTAGAAGACGAGGGTCGGTCACACGATCACTGTGGGAGTACGAGGTCATCTTGAAGACAAACTGGTCGAGATTCTTGAAGCAGAATGAACAATGCCATCCGGAATCTGATAGGATAAAGTCGGAGGTCTTTCCATGTCTGTATTCCAGTTTGTTGGTGTAGTGAGTTATGCTAGGTCTCCAGTGATCCGTGGACATCGGGAACTCAAAGGAGTACATGAAAGTCTTCATCTGAAGATGGAGAGTTCGAGGCCATCCTACGCAGCGTTTAAGAAGACGGATCGTGTGGGAATACGGAATCTCATCGACATCAGACACAATCAGAAGGTCGCCGTGTTTAATGTCTGTCCGTTCTTCGATCATTTTTTTCATGAATCTCCTCGTGAGGATCTCATTACTGAATTCTGCTTTTGGCTTAGCTTCCAGAGTTTCTTTAAGCACAACGTGGACCAACTTTTCTGAAGCCCATTTGAATGAGTCCAAGTTTTCTTCGAGGTGTAACCTCTTCTTCCTTCCAGTGAAGGTGCGATCAGCTTCCAGCACCACAAAGACATCCACGACATCCCACAATTCTCGTAAACGGATTTCCAGCAGTTCCAGTTCCATGCTGAAGATAACAGCGTCGATTACCCGAACTTTATGCTGCAGGGTGGACTCATTTCTGGAGCTCCAACCGTGTAACCCACACAGGACCTCTGGAGGCAACCCTTCTGCGTGGAAGTGAGGAATTATAAGTGAAGGCTGCTCATTTGGACTGTCCCAAATTGGACGAGTAATGTACGCCACATCTCGAACGTAAACTTTGGGTTTCAAGTGTCCAGTTACTGTTAGGAAAGTTATGATGAAAAACGACCCTAGGGAACATCGGAAGAATCTCTTCGACCAGAAAATCCTGCACAAACTTCTACTCCTCTGGGGAACCATTCCTCGTTGAAAGTCTTCAACTATGAATGAGTGTGTCGGGTACAAACTGAAGAAAGTTATCTGGAGGCTTAGGAAGTTTCTCCTCAGTCTCTCCGTGTCTTCCGTGTGTCGGATTTGCTGCTTCGGCAACCACTTCAGTACCTCTTGGAACGCGCTGCTGTTATGCTAAGCTGTCGGAAGACAGCGTCATATGTGTTAGTATTAATATGATTAGATAGTGAGCATTCCAAATTCTAAATTCCAAATTTGGCCTTTTAAATGACGTCATTACTCCCCCCGGGTGAGTCTGAAGGTGTAAAGATAACGGTCATAGATGATGCTGGTCACACTGCAAAAACTGTAGTAAACTTTATTGAAAATTCGCCTCACTCTCAACCAAATCAGACTGACCCACCAACAAAGAAAAAGAAAGATGTACAGAGTTCGGAAAACTATCAGCTGTTTGTCAACGAAGTATTTCAATTAAGACGTCAACGGACATTTATTTGGACTGTAGTTGTACTTGTAAATACACCTGAATTTGATTAATCCTTTGAAAAATAGTAATTAATCAGAGTGAAGGATTTTCCTTTTGGCAGACATTAGACTTCGCCAAGCTGATAACAATAGTGGGATGCTATGCAGTTCTGTTTTCCATTCATCGCAAAGTAATTTACGGAGCGTGGAATATTGAAACTCTCGTCTTGTACCTCCTCGGCCTTTTCATCTGCATGGTCTGCGAAATAGGATTTCTTATGATACAAAGAAATCCTTTAGGATTTGTCAATGCTGATTGCAAAGTATACACGGTACGGCCAAAAAAGAACTCTTGTAAAAGCTTCCTTATAAAATCTATAGCGTCTCTTGATTCGTATCCTTCTTTTTCCAGTATGTGATTTTGATTATAATCGGATGTTTCCTCCAGTTTCCTCAGCTTATTCCCTTCATCTTCAACGAAAGCTATGAAAACTCTTACAAGTTCAACAATTATGGAGGTCAGGTATTATGTAAGCAATATGCTCACCGTACGCTCAAGGTATTTAGCAAGTCCAATCCTTCCAAAGCTGTACACGAAAACCTAATACCCTTAATAAAAACCATCACTTCTTGCAGCTCACTCTCCGCGACGAAAATGAACTGTGCAGGGCTTGGGCTCACGAGGACTGGAAATACATCAAATACACCATCGCCTTCTCCCTCTGCGTCAATATTGTCTCTCTAATGTGCCTCACCGAGTACATGTGCTTTGCACGGCATTACTACAACCCAGGGGCATCAGCGTTACGAGAATACATAGAGTTCCGTCAAATTCTCGCAGCCCGGAAACGCCCACCGCCTCCTACTCAAAAAGCAAGTCCAGCACAGACTCCCAGCCAACCATCCTCAGCAGGCTTGACCCCAACACAGTCGCGAATCTTAAACAGGTTCGACGCCATCGATCCCCACACCACACCCGGCCGATCCTACACTCACCTTCGCGTCAACCCCTAAATTCATAGTGTTCATTTACAATGACAAATAAAACTACACCTTCTACTCACTCACCATACAAGTCATACAGCAACTGCTTCGAATCGATAGCTGCAATCTGCAAAGAACCGGAGACTTCCATAATAATTTGGCATGTAAATTCTCACGTCGCCCCAACCAAAGAGGCCTCAGTGCCAACTTGACATGTCGCCGGTGTCGTCTGGCAGCGTGCAGTTTGACACTCCCTCGCTTTCCTCACCTCCGATTCTCACTTCTCTCCCACTCACACATTTATTTACCTTTTACTCTAAACCACCACCGACAGTCTTAATCTTGTGGTTTTCGAACATAGTGTTTTAAAATGTCCGGAAGTGAAGAAGTTGTTTTGTTTAAAAAGAAGTCAAGAAAGAATGTTCGTCAGAGAAGGACAGACGAAGATGAGGGAGGTGCAGAAGAGGAACAAGAATTGACGTAAGAAACTTTGTTTTTTATTGCTTAACCATTTTAATTTAATATTTAAATGTTAATTGTGATTTTTAGGGAGAAGGTGGAGTTGTACAAAGAACTGAGGAAATTAAGGGAACG
This sequence comes from Isotomurus graminis, assembly GCA_034696565.1. NCBI lineage: Eukaryota > Metazoa > Arthropoda > Collembola > Entomobryomorpha > Isotomidae > Isotomurus > Isotomurus graminis. The sequence continues at coordinate 12,069 of JAQGAB010002077.1, forward strand.
TCCTCATGGCGTAAGTGTCGTTACGTTAGCTTTGGGAAAGAAGACGAAATTGGAAGAGGAAATCACGGGGAATGTACGGAGAAAGTTTTGAATTTATTAATTTATTGTTTGAAGTTTAAAGGATTAAAGTGTAGCTTGTTTTGTGTGATTGCAGAATGATCCGTTTAAAACAGGCACAGGAGGGATGATTGACATGGCAGTGTTGAATAGCGGAAAGTACCAGCAAAAGGATGACGCATATGACACAGGAATTGGGACGCAGTTTTCTGCTGAAACCAACACACGCGATGAAGACGCTGAAATGTTGAAGTATATTGAAAACAAATTACAAGAGTACAAAAAAGCACAAGATTTCTCTGCAAGTGGCGACAGGAAGAAGGACAGAAACTCTGAAGACGGAGCTTCCGGATCAGCGGTAAAGTTTTTATCTCCTGAAGAAGCAGCTCTTCTCGCAGTACCTGAACATCTAAGAAAGTCTGGAAGTTCTAATAAATCAGAAGAGATGTTGAGTAATCAGATGCTTAATGGGATTCCTGAGGTCGATTTGGGGATAGAGTGAGTTTCGTTGTATTTAAAAAGAGGAAATGTGTTTGCATCTTATCTAATTGCTCGTGGTGTTTGTATTTTAGAGTAAAAATAAAGAACATCGAAGCAACGGAAGAAGCCAAGCAAAAAATCCTGAGAGACAGAATGAGCAAGAAAGAGGGCCCGTCGCAATTCGTGCCTACGAATATGGCTGTGAATTTTGTGCAGCATAACAGATGTAAGCTGAAAGATTTCGAGTATACGAGTAGGAGATAATGAGGAGTGACATTGGGGAAAACATTAGAGATCTAGATTGATTGCTGTGTTACAGAACAGGAAAGAGGTTTTTCATCGAAGCAAGAAGGTTTAATTCTTTTGTGGTTTTTTGCAGTTAATATTGAAGACCCCACAAGATCTCGCAAGAGACCAATAAAGGAGAAAGAACCGGAGAAACCAAAGAAGGTTGTTGTGGTTGGCGCAGAGCCCGAAGTTGAAATTGATGGTGTAGGACCTACTGGAACTGGAGGAGGGAAGGAAAAGGGCGACAAAGCTACAGATGACTTCCATTTCGAAAAGTTTAAGAAGCAGTTTAGAAGATTTTGAAACAAGTACAGTGTTAAGTCCTTATATGTACGTGTTGTTTGAGAAGATTGTCTTTCCAGTCACGAGATAAACGAGGCTTTGAGTGAAACTCATCTCGCT
>JAQGAB010002078.1:0-13293 GCA_034696565.1 Isotomurus graminis
TAAAGCACCTTTTGTAAGCTAACATTGTTCCTGTGTTGTGTATCATATTATTGGTCACCTAGTCTTCATACACAACAGTTTGGCATGGACAGTAAACAGACAGAATAAGCGATGGAGGTCGCAAATGTTTCGTCGCAGGTTCCTTTCGCTTCTCCGTCAACTTCACACGGAGATGTACATCCTCCACTTTATTGGAAATGATCTCATGAGCCCCATAACCCCTTCCGCACTCGCCCTCCCTTCAATTGTCCTTACCTTCACTAACTACGGAACATTCAAATTACGAAATGTCGTGGACATGCCGCTGTACTTGGGAATGCCTACTTTGTCTACGTTAAATTTGCTTTTCCTCGCAGTCGCTAGTCGCTGTTTCGCAAGCAGCTTTCATCTTCCAACGGTCCTTGGCCTTCACACGCGGACTTAAAGAAATCGCTCTCACTAAACATGACTTGAGAATAGCCAATGCCATTCGACCAACCAGATTCACCGTCGCCTCCTTCTTTTACTTTAAACACTCGAGTACCTCCATCTTCTTCAAAATCATATTTGACGCCACACTCAATTCCATCTTGGTCTTTTGGGTTTACTAAATTTATTTGACTCATACATTCAAGTAATTTACAAAGATAGTCCCCAGTGTGTTATAACTGCTGTTTAAGCAATACTGAGTATTGTTTACGAAGCTGAGGCCATTCAGTAAACGGTTTAAGAGTGATAGCTTCGTTTTATTTGTTAAAGTTAAAAATTGTTTAATGATAATAATTAGTAATAAGCAAGAATCAACTAATTTGCATATATTGTAATCATGAGTAGAAGGGTTTGGCAAAATCGACCTCCCGCATAAATAAAAGCAATACATTAGTAATTTCAGATTTATAGATAACTTTAAGGTTGAACTTATCGCGGTGCTCACTAGACGTTTGTGCCAACAGTCACTCTTGGTCTCATATGAATTATCGTGTGCCAAACGCCTGTTTAATAAAAGGAAGCATATATATTTACAGTTTACGAACCGTAATTAGAGACTATTTAGAATTATAGCGCTTGAATGATTGTAGAGTCCACTCCCTCCACAAAACTCAGGTTTGACCAGTATCTTCTTTTGAAAATGCGTTATTAATTTAATCTGCACTCATTAATTTTAACACATTTTTATTAACATCAGCCAGGATTCATTATTATTCTAGAAAGAACGTTTAAGTTTAAAGAAGTCAAGGACAATTTCGTACTGAAAACATATCACGCGTCACTTTTGTTTTAAGGAAACTACGAACCAAATACAACTGACATCGCAGTGGCAATGAAATTTATGTTTCAATACAATTGAACTAAAAACTCAGTATTGGATGTAAAACTAGTTTTTCCGATTCACCGAATATAATTTACCACTTAATATTCTGTTAATCTGTATGATTAATTTAATTAACTACAATCGCCTATTCTAATGTGGACTTTGTGAACATTCTATTCTCCTCTAATTAAAAATTAGCTTACTAACGGTCATAATTACAAACCTCGAATTTGTACGAAAGTAACTATTTGTGTATGTAGCAGGAAATAGGAAATCATATATAAGCAAAACGAATATTCAATCACTCAGGAAGTTTTTCCCAGTCGAACCTTTGAACTTGAACCTTTTAGTCGCCACGTTCCGTTAGACAAACAAATGAAAAAGTTAACTAAACTGGCAGTAAGGATTCTGTTCCAGTATCTTTCGCCTATTCCAATCCCAATCCGGTTTGACTTAAACTCGGGAATTTGGGTCGCTGAAAAGACACGGAATCTGGTTCCATTCTTCTGCGTCCTGTTCCTCCAGGTCATCCAGTTCCTCTACGGCTGCAATGTTATCTGGAATTGGAAAACAAGAACCTCAGACACCTCGGCTAATCGGCTTATCCTTTTGTTAATTATACAAGCACACTTCTGTCTAGAATTCACTATTTCCTTAACGCTAATGCCTCGCTCATCCACAATAGCCATAGCGATGAACCGCTCAGTCAAACTTGAGTCAGATTGGAAACCTCTCCTCGGTAATTAAATGTTAATTAGTATATTCACGATTCTCTTAATTAGTAACCGTATCAATTGGTGGACAGATGTTCTTTGCGTCCGACCAGTCGCAACCAAACACAACAAATTGTGGAAGGACGATGTCATTGGTGTGTGCCTTTTAGTATTTGAAGCCTCCGCGTGGCTACCCGTCCTACTCGGCTGCTCTTTCGTCTTTTTCGACCTCGACTTTCCTTCAGGATTCCTATCCATCTCACCTAACCAGCCTTTTTGTTTCCTTGTAATATTAACACTTGTACTTCCTGTATCCCTTGCTACAATACTTGGCTACACAACATGGCAATTTATACTCACGGCAGCACTTACGATTTTTGTTTATCTGAAGCCTCAGAATGTTTTGGGTAATGACTTGGCATGTACGGTTAACCATCATGATAAGCGATGGAGATCACCGAGGTATCGTCAGAGGTTCCTTCACCTTCTCCTTCACTCACAGATGTACATCCTCAACTACATCAGCAATGATCTCATTACCTTGTCCATTCCTTCCGGACTCACCCTTCCTTCACTTGTACTTCTGTTTGCCAATTACGGAACCATCAAATTACGAACTGCCCTGGGCATGCCGTGGTACTTGGGAATGCCTGCCTTGTGAACCGTAAATTTGCTCTTATTTGCAGTCGTTTTTCCACAAGGCGCTCTCATCTTCGAAAAATCCTTGGCCTTCACACGCGGACTCATGGAAATCGCTCTCACTAAACACGATTTGAGAATAGCCAAGACCATTCGACCAACCAGAGTTACCATCGCCTCCTTCTTCCACTTTAAGCACTCGAGTACCTCGAACTTCTTCAGAATCATATTTGACGCCACCTTTGATAGCATATTGATTTTCTAATTATGAACCTCACGAGTTGCATATGACTCTTACAATTAAATAATTTATAAATATAGTCCTTAGTTAGTTTTTACCGCAGTTTTTGTAATTCTAAGCAATTTGCATGAAGCTGAAGCCCGTCAAGTAAACATTTTTTGACAGTTAGGTTTATTTTAGTATATGTTTAGGGCCGACTGAACAGATTTCTCAAAAACCGTTACGTATATGCCAAGTGTGGAAAAGGAATTGTCAAAATTATTGACAGCACAGACCAAAAGGGGCTTGGCTCCTCTCTACAACTTTCACAATCACAAGATATTAATATTTAGAGAAACTTTGGTCTTTATATAGAAGTTCGAACTCGTTGCAGCAGAGTGCTTAATTGGGGATTTAATGTGAAAAAATTATGTTGTTATAGAATACACGAGTTTCCAAATTCTAAATAGCCGACCACATTAAGTGCTAGAGACATTTCATTCACGGTTAATTTAACTGTAGCAGTTATTTGTACCTTAAACAATCACAAATTGCAAATTGACTGGGCTAAAATAGGCTGCTTGGAGTAGGTTTTCGGTTCAAATGAATTAAAGATTGGATTTTGTATTGGCCTAATTGTTTATATATTTCAGAAGTAACTTAATATTTAACCATTTATTACAGAAATTGTACAGGGTAACTCTGTTTAACAGGCATAGTCTTCAGAGCTAAATAAATATGCACAAAACCAACACATTTTTAACAGGTTACTTTTGTTTTAAAGTTAAAGCGTTTTCAATTTGTTCCGCGTGTGGACGTCAGTCGCTCAAAATTGTCATACATGTTGAAATAGTTGCAGATTTTACATTACATGGGACTTTTAACACGTCAATAGAATTTGCACAAAATTATGAGTTTTTTTATATACCAGGAGCTAAAACATTTCTCTGCTGTGTCCAATGAAAACAATCAACGACCGGTGGGTAAGCATCTCTGTATAATACATTAGTTGGATAGAGAATAATGAGTGCAGATTAATAATAAATATTAGCAGAAGTTGTTGCTAGTTAAGCCTGATTTTTGTGGAGGATACGCACGCTAAAATTATTCAAACCCAGTAATTCGGTTTAGTTACTAATTACCACCCATCGTATGTTAAATTATGCTTCTCTCTAATCCGATCCGTAAACCACGTGGCACACTTTAAATAATACGAATATAAGGTTAAACCTTCACTAACGATTCTTATCGCAAAAGTCTAGTGACCTCCGCGATAAGGTCACCCTCAACCACATAAATGAAATTGTAAGTATGCAACACTTGGGATAAATTTAAAGGGTTTTTACAAAATCCGTTTAACCTCCCTGGTACATTTATTAGAATAAACTCAATTTAATTACGTCAATTAATTAATCAATCTCAAAAGTCGTTTACTTAATCGGCTTCAGCTTCGTGTTAATTGCTTACAATTGCTTAAACTTCTAAAAACTACCTGCAGACTATCTTATAAATCATTTAATTGTAAAAGTCGAATACAATTCGTGAGGTTTATAATTAAAAATCAAGATGGCATCGAAAGTGGCGTTAAATATGATTTAGAAGAATTTGGAGGTACTCGAGTGTTTAAAAGGTGGCGAAGTTGAATCTGCTGTCTGATGGCCTTGGCTTGTCGCAAATCGTGTTTGGTGTTAGCGATTTCATTGAGTCCGCGTTGAAATTCCACGGCTCTTTGAAATATTAGAGCTGCTTGCGGTAAAATGACCGCTAAGAAAAGCAAAATTACGGTTGAGAAAACAGGCATTCCCAAGTACCACGGCATCTCCACGACAGTCCGTAGATTGACACATCCGTAGTTGGCAAACAGAAGTATAAGTGAAAGAAGGGCGAGTGCTGAAGGAATGGTGGAGCTCATGAGATCGTTGGTAGTGCAGCTGAGGATGTACATCTGCGAGTGAAGGTGACGAAGAAGGGGAAGGAACCGCTGACGATACCTCGGTGACCTCCATCGCTTATCATGATGGTTAACGGTACATGCCAAGCCCTTACCCAAAACATTCTGCGGCTTAATGTAAACAAAGGTGACAAATGCCAGAGTAACTATGAATTGCCAGTTTGTGTAAGCAAGCAGTGTGGCAGTGGAAACACGAAGAACACGTGTTAAAATGACAAGAAGATAAATGCGACTGATTGAATGTCGTCGCTTCCATCCTCATTCCCAAGCCACGCCCACATTTGCCCTCTCTTGTTCATAAAGCGCAGGGTGGAGAAGCTCGAAGAATGTCTTCGTGTTTACGAAATGACGCATATTTCATGCCTTGAGAACTCGTCAACCCCCGCGATAAGCCCCATGTCCCCCCTGCCGAATATTATTCACCACCGCGTCGCAGTTTCCACAAAGCGTTGGTCCGTCTGAACGAACAAGCCGGGGTCCTCCGCCTGTGGAACGCGGTCCGGTACGAAAAGTCCGTCTCAAAGTTCCTGTCCTAGTTCCACTCCGATCGCTGTGATCTGTACTGCTTGGTAAGATTTGCTTTGACTTAATCTGGAGTGTTTCCACTGAGGGAATCTGTTGGGGGTGGGAGGTCGTGGGGACGATGGAACGTTGTTCGCGTAGATCCTTTCATTTCACTTAATGGCGACAATACTATGAGCATGGGGAATGAGGCAAGGTTGAGACATTCTCCCTTTGGGCCTTCAGTGTCCTTCTAGTCCCTTCCTGATTGGCAGGTGGACCTTCGCGTGATTCCTCAACTCTCTCCGCACAGCGAATTACCATGAAGCGATGCCAAATGTGGGCGTGGCTTTTAAAAACGCGGATCAGTGAGGACGAGTGTTTCAGTTAGGGAATGCAGAGACGACGGATTGTCAAAGGTCAACCAGTTGATGGGGCGCAGATCTCGCTACTTGACCTCATCCTCGTCTGACCCTAAAGGGTCAAGGGTCACTCTCATCAGATCACTCCTCCCATCATTCTTCGTATACAAGTATTCTCCCGATGTACAAACGACCGCTGTGAATGGGGCAACTGGAATGTCTTGAAGCTGTACGGGTCCTTCTTGTCCCTTCCACCAGGGCGGGTGGACCTTCACGTTCTCCTCAATCCTCTCCGTTCACATCGCTTCCCAAAGGAGTGGCGCTAAAGTGCGCGGTTGGAAACATAAGCGGCCAATCAGGTGGAATGCCGAATGCCTGGTTGACGAGTTTTGAGAATGCGGAGACACCGCGGGTTCAAACGGCGCACATGGTGAGGTTCGGTTAGGCAGGGATCTCCACGTGACCTCCTCCCTCTCAGCAAAGGAGGTCAAAGGTCACTTCTCGTCTTCTCATCGAAATGCCAGTCGACTCGTTAACTCATCCAGGGTCCCCGAATGAATTGTTCCCGTTCTTCAATTCACCTTCAGCGACAACGACGGGGTATTTGGCGCGCGCGGTGGTAAATAATATTCTGCAGGGGAACATAAGCTTTTCGCGGGGGTCGATGAGTTCTCACGGGATGAAATATCCGCCTTTTCATAGACAGGAAGGTCGAAATTTCGACACAGACAACAAGTCGCGCGCTGTGTGAATCTACGCTAGTCGAGTGATACAATAATAAACGCCTTTGCCTTAATTTTTCCTGTATTTATTTATTGAGGGACCGGGTTATCTGAATACCCTGGAGGTCATGTAAGGGTCATTTAGATTACTTAGGTTATCAAGAGTCCTAAGAATCTGACGACGGGAACGAGGCAATCTTGTAGAGAGAAACAATAAACCGTGTCTGCCTTAATGTTTCTTGTGTTTGTTTATTTCCCGCGGATTATCTGGGGGTGACGTCTGGAGTTTAAAGGGTCATTTAGTTAAGGAGTGCTTGCGGGAAGGGGTAGGAGATTATGTTTCCCTTTCTAGCGGCCAGCGGCCACCCTCCCCAACGGCCTACGGCTAGAGGCCAATGTTAAACCAGTACACTCTTCAACGGCCAGCGGCCAACGGCCAAAATGACCCTCTTCAGCGGCCAACGGCCAAATTGAACCTCTCCAGCGGCCACAGCGGCCAGAATTCAGAATGTTGTATCTGGGATATATATTGTACACGTTGTTCAGCGTATAGACAAACATCAGAAACAAGGTAGTTTTTTAATTAACATCAAATTCTCCTTGAATAGTATTTGTGTACACGGGACCGGTTGACCTTATATCAATCATATACACAAGAGTGCTATTTTATTTATTTTAATGTAATTGTGGGAGTTAATTGAATATATTGTCCCTCTGGGGTCCTTTGCCATTTATATAATCAATATATTACTAGTGCGAAGGGCAATGTATTATGCGAGAAATGGTTCTTACACGAATATATTTTGTGAATATTGGACATTTTATACGACATTTTGATAACACACGTAATTTTACACAAAACAATAGCAACAAAATAAACGTACTACTGAAAAATCTCTGTCAAAGCTATGCGCGTAGGATTCGGATATTGTAGACAAACTTGCGATTTTCAACTGTGAATGTAATAAAAGCAACAACAAATCTCCCAGCTAACAATTCAAACCGTAGAATAATATTCCTCTTTAAGTTTTAAGTTTCAGGTTTACAATTCGGAAATTGAATTGTTTTAAAACTGATATTTGTTATGCACAGGCCTGTGTTGGATGTTCTCAAAGGCCAGCGTGCAGTTCTGGACATTTCTAGACGGGGTTTTGGGTAATCCTAATGTTTTGTTAATTTCCTTGGATATCCCGTGTAACACTTACTAAAAAGTAAAGTTAGGGTCGGAACGTTGCATCTTGCAATAAGCTGTTCTCCAAAGTTTTAAGCGCTATTCTTCTTGGAGCAAATAACTATACAAAATGAACAAACGGGACACAATTGTTTTTCAAATTACGTTTGAATGTGTTACTTGCACCTCACAGAAACTCTTAATTCAACAATGAATATCTACGGAGAACCCGCTGTGACTGATTTGAAACTGCTTAAGGAAAACTAGTGATATGTGTACAAAGGACAAAAAGTTAATTCAGTGAACATGGTTTGGGTTTGAAAATGAAATGTTTTTAGCCGTATTTGTAAAGATTATGTCAGTTTTATTAGTACAAAAGTTACTTTATCATCTACGTATGTCTGCTGATCGTAATTGGTTAGATTTATAGATAAAACTATTTGCCAATTTTAAATAGTTGCAGAGTAAACGAATGACATATGAAAACATTAAAGGAGAACCTCTAATTAAAAAAATATGTTCAGTGTCAACAAATCCAAAAAAAGTATGTAAATACTTTATCCTTTTTCACCCTTAATTGAACAAACCGTGTATATGAGCACTTGCGTTAAGAAGGAATGAGCGATTCAATGTAAATATTGCTCTACTGAGATACACGACCATATCTAATTTCGATGTGTAGCTTTGATCCGCAGATTGTAGATTAAACTTTTATATATTTATTAATCAATTCAAGTGTTTTTAAATCAATAGCCAAGACTTAGTTATTTCATCTAGCAATATTTAAGCATGCACGAGAATTGTATGAAACATTTAGAACAATGGGTAGTTTACCTTTTCCCAGCTGAAATATTGGTGTGTGTTTGAAAAGACTCGCGTGTAAAATCATTTTACTAATTAATGTTCTACAATAGTTCTAGCATTTTCGTATTCGAATGTAAGCTTACGCGGTTTGTCTCTTTATTATTTAGACAACTTGTAGTATCTACTTACAATTAGTTAACAGGTAAGTATTTGCCACATTTCTTAAAGTCAGCTAATCTATAATTCAAAAGCGAACGGTTTTTAAAGGAACAAAAATAATATTAACAAGGACACCAGTTTCTTCTTACAATTTAAACATTAAAAACTTATCCAAAAGGTACATTTTTTTCCACGTAGCGCTTTACTATTGGTCAGTTCAAACATCATCACGATGGAGTCATAAGCTTTTACTCTAAGCTACACAGAGTTCTAATGCGTCACTAACACTTGTGCGAATTGTCCTGCTAAATTAAATACTGTAGAGCTTTTGCGTTGCCATGTTGTGTGTTTTACTTTAACTTAACCTGAAATCACTTCCTTTAAACTGTTTGTCGGACACAGCAACGTTACTGATTGTTTTTGCCAGGTCTGCATTCAAAGCCAATGTGAAATATGAAAGCCGGAATAATCCAACCGGAAGGCAAGCAAGGCCAGCCGTTTGCCATTTGCTTCGTATGTCTTCTGTTGGTTGCGGGAGTTGTCTGTAACGATCCGTTACTTAATCCTTCTATACTGACCCTCGTTAGAGACTTCACTCCGTGTCACATTCATTTAATTTACGAATATTCTCTTGAATCTCAACAGTTCTCTCCTTCCGCGACTGATCCCCAAACCTCTCCGGCTTCCACTGCTCGCGTCCCGTCAGACTACTCATTCCTGCGGGATACTCATTATCGTCGCTCCCATTTCAACGTGTTTAAATCTAGAGGCCATGAGTGTGTTTTGGTTGTAATTTATCTATCCGAAGTCACCCTCATCGAAGTTATGAAACGTGACGTTGGATTTGCTTCAAACCTTAGTCCCGTGTCGCTTCTACAGGATTATACAGAGAATTATTTTGGAAGATCAGCCACATCTTACAGGAGTCAATCCAGATACATTGTGATGGTTCAACCTCCCAAATCGATAAGACATTTTGAATGTAACTGGGACATTGCCGTGGCGTACTTTCACCCTCCGGGGTTTCGGATTTGCGTGAAAACAAACGAAGAATTAGCCTCCAACTCGGAGAAACCATGTAGTCTTTACCCCGGTTTATCAATTACGCTGTTTAAAAAACTAGTAACCCCGCCTAAACTTTTTCACCTTAAGACAATCTCTCTTCACGAACCCGAACAAACACTTCCGAACTACAGCGTTGAGCTTTTATCAAAGCAAAACCCTTTTAAACTAAGTTCGTTTCGCATGTACTTAGTCTCCCTTCTTGTCCACAAAGCTAACGCAACATTAACTTGTCCTTTCAACCATGGCACATGCCTTAAACTTAATTGGAACATATACAACTTCTTAAAGGATTTATGCCCGACGATTTACTGGGATATGAATCAAGTAGGTAGCCGAACAGTTTCACATAGTGAGCCCGTCACAGTTGATAATGCTGGATACCAATACCTGACCTGTTATAACCCGAAGAAGATGAGTTTCCGTTTCTACACAGCTCCATTCAAATGGGACACCTGGTTAGGACTAATCATCTGTGTGCTGACAATTTGGATGGTTTCAATAGGTTATGCTCGATTTTACCTTAAGCTGACGTGTTCGTACCTTTCATTATGGTTGTTTATCATTTCATTCCTTTTCGAACGAGGCTATCCACTTTCAATAGCTTTGGAAAGATCCACCCCATACCGCTTGATATTTGTTTGGTGGAGTTTGCTCTCAGTCATCTTCACCAATTCTTACCTGAGTAGCACAATCCAGGCCTTAAATTCACGGCTTCCTTTTGAAAATTTCGAGACCTTTGAGGACATTGCTTGTCCATTTCAAATCCCTATTAACGAAAGTACCTCAGGGTGGGATATTGATGAATGGTGGGCTGATTTGCGTTTTGATGATCGTCGTGGAAATGCACCTGTTGATCCTAATCATTACAAGTGGTATATTGAGTACGACAAGTTCCACACACAGCCAAAGAAGCCCTCGTGTTTTTCTCTACTTTCAGCTCCTGCAACAGTAATTCGAACCCAAAGACTCGAGATGTCGCCGTTCTTTTTAGAAATACAACAATGGGTCATAAACCTAGATACGCATTCACAAATTGGCAAAAGTATGTTAAAGACACTCCAACTCTTCAGTCGCCTGAGCCATTTTCAACATCGGCGGAAGACTATCTTTGGGAGGCAATATTCCCACAAGAATAGTTTGATTGAAGAAGAAGTCGTCCAGTGCGGAAAGACGGCTTGGGTAGAAAAACGGGAGGATTTGAAAACTGAGACTTTTTATTTACGTAAGAAATATCCTTGGATAGCGTTTCAGGTGTCAAAGGAGGAACTTTTTATACAACCCGTTAGATGGGAGTTTGATGGGAAAGGTGCTGAATCATTGGTGGACAGTTTAAATCGATTGGTTGAAGGTGGAGTTTACAATCTCCTTAGACAAGTAACATCAGCTGCAAATAGTCCAGCTAGACTTAATGCCACACAGGAAATTCAAACCAAACTAGTTAAGTTGTCGCGATGGTCTCCTGTAGGCATTCATGGGAACATTCAGACATTTTTTATTTTATTTGTGTCAATTATTATTTTCCCGATCATAAGTTTCCTTGTTGAGGTTGATATTCTATGTAAAGCATGGCATAACTTTAAGCGTTTAAATCTCTTACGATATCTACGGTTACTAACAAAGAATATTTGTATCAAGTTGATATTTTTGGATGGATTCAAACAAATGAGAAGATCATGCTAACTGATTGATTGAACTATTTAAACTATTTAAGCCCCTGAGGGGTACATAAAAGTTAAAGGAACACATCACAAAATAAAGTTGTAAAATGTTGACAACTGTTTAACAAGGAATTTATTGATTTCCTCTTCTCAGCTAGTGAATTACGCCTAGAAAAAAGATAGAAAGAGTGAAAGAATAAACAAGAAGGATGTTTGATATTCTAACAAACACATAATTTACAGTATTCAGGAACTATGAAAGGGCTTTTTTCATAGGAAGAAGACTTCATAGTGAAAATAACATTGTAAGGATCGCGGAAGATGCGGAGGACGGGGTCCCAAATGGCTGGAGACTTCTCTCCTTCCTCCCCAAGAATCAGCTGGACAGCTTAAGTCTGGAAGGCATCTCCACAGAAGAGTATGGATTGTAGAGTGTGGATGGCGGAGTGGAGGCGGAGTTTGAGGTCAAGACGCAGCTGCTTCAGGGATTCCGGTGCTTAAGGCGGTTGAGTTTCGTGGGAAGTTCGGACGCGGTGGACGATCAGCTGATGCAATGGCTGCTTAAGGAGTTCCTGTCGCTGGAGGAGTTGGAGATCAGCTGCTGCGACAATTTGTCCAACGCTGGACTGTCTGGAGACACGAGCGCAGAGTGGGGAAGGAACGTTTCTCTCTCCAACCTCCGCGGTGAGTTACTTTCGACCTCTGACCTTTGTTGAATCTGAAGAGGACTTGTGTGTGTAGGATTGAAGGTGCTGAATATCCTGAATTGTCCCGAAGTGACCCTCAAAGGCGTTGCGTCGTGCTTGAAGCTTCCGTTTTTCAAACGTCTCGTCTACTCGCCCCCGTTCACAGTAAGACTCCAGAGTGTCCAGAGATCAAAGTGGGTGTGGCGACGCTTAAGTCTCTGGGGCGTTTGTTTTAGGTTGAGGAGTCGGTGGTGCTGGAGTTGGTTGGACGGAATCCGCGGCTGGAGAGCTTAAGTCTGGACTACCGCGTCCACGTCGACGACTTGGAGAAGCTGAAGGCGAAGCTATTGAAGAAGAATCCGCGAGTGAAGTTGGGGTTCGCTGAGGACAACGAGTGAACTTTGGCCGTTTCTGCTGGAGCGTTTGAAGGCCATTGTTCATTATTTGTATTCGAAATGTGTAGATGAGCGTCGTTTATTAAAGCGCGTGACTTGAAGTTTTGTTGTGTTGTTCAGAAGTTGCTGAAGTCTCGGGAGAGACATTTGGGGTCAAGGGTCGTTCATCGAGTCCCTCCGCTGACCTTCACATCCAGTCCCAATCCTTGCAGGACAGGACAGTCGACTGGCATTTCTGGTGCTGCGTGAGGTCAAAGTGGACCAGCAAACCACTCCCGCAGTTATGGAAGTGCTGAGTGGATGGGGAAACGAGTAGTGACCTTTGACCTCGTGAGATGGGACGTCGTGTGGAGAGATCTGCCTAACCTGACGACCGCCGTGTGCATCCTTTCCCATGCCACACCCACGTTTACCTTCGCTTAGCCGAAAGATACAATATAATAAACCGTCTTTGCCTTAATGTTTCCTGTGTTTGTTTATTTACTGCGCGACCCGGGTTATCTGGAGGTCACGTGCGGGGTTTTCTGAATACCCGAGGCTTTGTATCCCTTGAGAAGTGTCGTTGAAGTTTTAGCGCGGCAGATGACCTTCAGAGGCTGCGGAGGCTGAGCGTGGCCAATGAGGGGGGAGGAGGAAATGACAGCGCTGGGGGTGGAGCTTAATTCAACCAATGAGAGTGATTAAGTCAATTGCGACAAAGAAGAACGCTGGACGGATTGAGACGGAGGCTACCGACACCAGCGGACCAAACCCAACCAGAACGTCTTGAAGGAAGAACGTCGCGTGAGACTTCCGTCTTCACGCAGAAGTCGCACTGGCAGTCAGGAGTCAGGATCCTCAACACAGGAAACGTTAACCGCAGTTCAGAGATTCTCCAGGATCCCAAGTGGAGACTTAACTCTTCCAGCGTCGCTTTGTTGTTCTTCGGGAGGTTCAAGACAGATTCGTTGGCGCTG
>JAQGAB010002079.1:0-13283 GCA_034696565.1 Isotomurus graminis
GCACTAAATGAAGAATCCACTTGGTACGTAAATCCATCAGTTTTAGTCCACCGATACCTCTCACCCCTTCTACCGGAGAGCCCGTCTATCGTGGAAAAGTTTCTGTCCTTTGTAGAGCAAGCCAGGAGACCATTATCCTGGTTGACGCCGGCATTGAAGTGAACTACAATTTTAAGATGAAATATAAATGACCAGTGTGAAAGGTTTTTATTCCGTTAAAAAGACTTACATTTTTCTAAAAGGGCAGGATCAGGTTTCGTTACTGGAACTGGAAAATTCCTCGGGGAGGCTTCACAGATGGCCACAACTAACAGAAGTGCCACCGAAACTCCCAATAGAAACCGAAGTCCAGTTTTCAAGGACATTATTGAAGGTGGAAGATAGTAGAGCAGATTATTTTAGGTCACTACTGTTCACTAAAACTTGCTGAGACATAGAATGGATCAGGTGAGAATTCGAAGTCCTTTTAAATGTAAATTACTGTGTGGAATAAAGCAATAAATAATTCTAATTTGTCAGGCAGCTGTTTTTAATAGATTTGCAACAATTGCCTTGTTTCCCAGTATTTCATGTAATTATTATTTTATTTCCAATTAGTGTCAATTTCATGAGGACACAACACTCCATTTATTTAAATAGCTTTAGCCTTCGTGGAATAAATGTGTTAACCTTGAAAGAAAACAATTTAAATACCGTTTCTCGTGCAATTCGTGCAGGCTACAATCTTTACAGATTACATTTTCAACCTTATCAAATATTTCAGGCTTCGTGTCAGGAATTTAATTTCTTTGTTCATTAAACATTTGTGTGTTCCTCTAAATAAAGTGACGGTGCAGAAAGTCCCTGCGCCTTGTTCTAAGGTCCACAAGTTTTGCGGCGCGCATATCTTCGTAAGTAGAAAACCGACAATGATTAGTTCTGCATATTCTACACTTAGAATTAGACGTTTCATTGAAATTGTGCCTTTTGTCATTACAGCTGATTATTTACAGATGTTCATCTTCTTCCGCAATTAATTTAAACAGATGTATGGATGTATCTAATTTTCTAACACTTTCCTGTAATTATTTATCGGGATATGAATTTCCAGATATACCTACCTACATATGGAGAACGTAAGTTAATCAGAATCAGAAAAATGGAACTTAATTTGCTTGTTGCAACTTTGTGAAGCTGACACTCATCAAATTATTCTTTTAATATTTATTAAATGATATGCTGGGAGACATTTCACGTCGTTTGAAAAATAATTTTTTGCAATAGGAGAGCTGGCAGCACAAATAAATACTTTATTCATAGATCTATTGGTTTCAGTTTCATCGAATATGTCATATACGTTCAAACACATCAGGTAAAAGCGGACTGGCTGCCTCCACTCATCAAGTTTGTAGTAAATGCAGAGTCTAAATTCGCCCCATGATTTTAATTTAACAATAACTACTTACTACTGAAAAGTACTCTTTTATTCAGAGAGTAAACCAGTTAAACGGAATGTTCCAAATTACCCTTTCGCACTCGGCTGTCCATCCTTTGCCCTCATTATCCGTTCTCCAGTCCTTCGATTTGATGAGTGTTTGAATAGAAGTGGCGAGATGTGCGATGTCTGTTAAGATTCTGGGGCTGAGTAGTCGCACATCCGGAACACTTGAACTCCACACTGTTTGTCCCCGCAGAACACTCCGCCCCTTACTTCGCGGTCACATGACGACCCTCCGGAATACTTCTCCACGATACGCACGTCTGTAGGAGACAACTCGAATTTGGAAATGGTTGGCTAGATTCGATTGAAGCGACCTTTGCAGTTGTCTATCCCCCAAATATTCGTTGGAAACTTCCTCAACCCTTCCGTTGAGTTTCGCATCCACGACGCTTCGTAAACGTTCTCTGGAACATAGCAACCCAAACAGTATTAATCTGCCCATATAAACTAACGTTTACAAATTCATCATTCACTTCTCAGGCGAACAAAGCGTACCGAATGTTTCACAATTAATTCCTCCACCTACTTTCCTAACATCCTTCTTCGACTCTAACAACTCCGTTTGTAAAACCAGCGTGTGTTAGGACAATCACAAATATTCTGCGATGCCATTCTAACCGCAAAATGACCTCCAAGAATATTTAATTTGTCTCAAATTTTTTTGACAATTGTCCAACGAGATAATCAAAAATCTAATTGACCTCTGCATTCTGTTTAAGTTTATATAAGTTAACTTTTTGTGATGCATAAGAAAAGTAAAGGTTTTGTAAGTAATGGTCGAAATATTCGACGAAAATGGACGAAATCTACCAATACATTTTTTGTGGCTTACTTCTACTAAAATATCCTTTTGTGCAAAACACTCGGTACGCTGTAGTCCTAAGGAAAAGTTCATGGAGACAATAAACTGCTAATGGCCAGCTTAAGCGAGCGGCCCATTAAACACACATTGAGATCTTCACAGAAATATGGTCACGTACATGTCCTTTCCGTAAGCTGTTTCCAAGACATGACCGCAAGTACCGCGCCAAACACACTGCACTTTAACTTGACCACAGCGACGTCAGTTTGAAAATACGGGTCCTCAATTGTCGAAAGGCCGGATAAAACACGCGCCCTCTTCTCCTATTTCCTCGTGAACTCTGCGTTCATCACTTCCAGCTCTTCCTTCCCTGAAAGCGTCCACACCGCGGAACTCATCAACTCGTACTCCGTCTCATGGAACACCACGCACAATTCTGACTTCATGTCCCCATTTCCACGAGCAACGCAGTGGGCAGCGGTGACCAGTGTGTCGGGAGCCACGAGAGTTCCTCCGCAAGTATTTCCAGATGAATCCCTGACCTTCACTTGCGACAATAACTCATTTCCACCGGGGATTCCATACAGCGGCGTCTTCATGAACTGCGTTTTCCCCGTGTCTTGCTTTCCTGCGGTCCCGGGAACCGCGTAAACTGAACTGACTCTTTCCTTGAACCCCGTCGACGTATCCACCGACGCACAAGTTCTGTGCAGGTTCGAATCCCGCGTAGTCCTTCACTCCAGAACACTTTGTGTCGTCCTGAATCGCCAGATTTCCCTTCTGGAAGAACTCCGTCATCTCCAGCTTCTTCGTGTGAACCATCCGAATACAATCAACTTATCCGAATACCCTGCGCCCCAAAAACAGTCCCTTCAGTGTCCACAAACGTTTACCACTTAATCTTGTCGCCTTATGTTCCGGATGGAAGTTTGGAGGGGCGATTTTAAGGGCCCAAGTGTCCTCGTTAAACTGAATCTTCTTGTCCAGTTCCAACAGGGCCAAGTCATTCACACTGATTTCTGGATCTTCTTTCCGTCCAATCCGCGCGTGCTGATTCTTCTTAAGGGCCGCGTAGTCCTCGTGGAAGATCACGCGCTTCACTTGGAAGCGCTGTTAGGCCGGAGCGGTTCCTGGAATGTTCGACCCAACCACAGCTTCCACATGATTAGCTTCAATTTCAGTCGCGAACATCAACGGCTCTTTAGACTCTGGATTTCGGTATATCGGGTGGGGTTGTTCGTCCACAACGTAGTGGCTACAAAAGAGTTTTGACCTTCATTAAGGATGTGTCCTCCATTGACTCTTCCAACTTACGCTGCATTAAGGATCCACTTCTCGTTGTAAATGGTTCCTCCGCACAGACCGATGCCAAAGTCTCCAGGAGACTCCCCGTCCTTTGGCTTTGGAATGACGAGGACTTGATGGGGGAACTCGTGGGGCTCCGCGCCGTAGCCCGCCAATAGAATCGCTGTAACCACACCCACCACTCAGTTACAAACCTCTGACCATTACGAACCATTTCCAGTGACTTCTTATATTCTACAGCGTCCGGTTGGCAGCACACAACTCGTGCTTCACTCATCAAGGCGCAACTCTCCTGGAAGACGTTGATACTGTGCGCGTAAGTCGGACTGGAGTCCTTCCCGATTATTGACTGACACTGTCCGTTGCTTTTATCTGAAGACTTCCTCATGCATTCCGTGGCGATACAGCCCTTCCTGTCTAAATATTAACGAAGTATTAAACAGCTGTGTGAATATTAAGGGATTCTCAACTTACCCCAAGACCAGCAATCCAGCACGACTTCCTCCGCTCCAGGACTACTCGCGAACTTATTCGTAGTCAGCTTTCCAGGCCCCCAATCAACCAGTCCATTAAACGAAGAACAAGTTGACCCCATCGGATTGTACGTCCCATTTGGCCCTACAATTGTCCCCACAGCTGTCCCTGCAAGCAAAACCACAGCCAGAAATACACCCACCTTAACCACCGACCTTAACAACATCGCTCTCCTATATAATCCATTTAACTCCAGAGTAAATCATCCTTGATTAATCACCAGCCACACCAGAAACAACATGAACTTGTTCTATTGTCCGTCCAAGTCTTCCTTGTCCTGGAACGCATCTTCACACGTGGTAAGCTACACAAATGCACTAGTCATGTAGGCAGGAGGATGAGACAGGAAAAATGCAGCAAACAATGGAATGTTTATATTAGCCGATCCAGAAAAGATACAAGCCAAGTTAAGCATCGCTGGTTTCCTAAACTCTCACACTTCAGAAGCTGTGAACTAATTCCGTTAACACCTTAACTCATCATTCGTATTAAACGAGACATATATATCTAATTAACCAAATGCTTTACTCACTTAATCACTGTTGCTATCCACCATGCAAAGCTATGATTTATTCCAAGTTCCTCAAAAATACCCCATCCCCATCTAGACCATTCATTAAGTAAGGTTGGCTAAGCCTATACCAGAAGGACAGTTGCGTCGCAGGTTGCCTCAATTTTATGCATTCGTAATTCGTATGTTAATATAATATTTTACGCTATTTAGTTAAACTAGGACATCCAATTATTTATCCTCATCATTTAACGAACACGTTTGATTAGACAATCACAAGGAATGTTTAAACCAATTATACATTCATCTTAAAATGTATTAAAAACGATTGTTTCGGAAAGAGATGAATATTAAGAGAGACATGCAAAAGCTTCATTTGTAAATATCTCATTGCCTTGTAAACACACAAATTGAAATATTCTGCTGTTAGATTAACTCCAATGTTAACTCTTTTTAAATGATGGTAAGGTAGTTTGATCCTAATGTAAGTTTGTTGTTGTTGCGAGTTGTCTTTTACTTACAAGTAGAGTTTCATCATCAGGTGGATGAGTGGTGCTGAGTTATTATACCAATACAAATAAATTAGCGCTCTAATAATTAACATCTTCAGGGTTATCAAAGGAGAACTCCTATAAATTAATCAGTTGGCCCTAGTGATAAATTAATTATTCCATGTTTGCGGTAGAATGTGTTATTTGCATTTTGTAACACATTATTAGACGAAATTACACATCAGTTCTATGCTTCAACTTACCACACAATTATTGATTGAAAGCGTAATGAATGTTGGTAGCCATTGTAATAAACGTAACATCTACTTACATGTTACATTTGGCAAATGTAGAAGTATTTGAAACTACAGACTTATTTATTAGTGTTTCGATAGGCTTGATAGACAGAAGAAACATTTTTTGCCTCAGTTCTGGTCAATAGTGATACTTTGGCATCGTGTGAAGTAGTTCTTGAATTCACTCGTTTGGCGTTAAAACCGACTATTTTTAATTCCCTCAAGACTGATTACCTTTGTAACAGTTCCGCGCACCTTTCTTTTGTTGAATTACGACCTAACAGCGTAATCGTTTAATGTCTGTTCATTCTAAATGTATCCTTTTTGGTCAAGTAACTAGTTAAAACTACGTGATTTCTTTGTTATTGCAATTCATCTGAAAAACTCATCAGGTCCTTAAGTATATCAAGGTTTGCACATATTCACAACTGCATCGCTGTTAGCAGTTTAATCAACCTAATACGGATTAGCAGGCAGAGTTTGAAAAATGCATCAGTCAAATCAATGCAAAGTATTTTTGCATAACCGCTGATTCAAAATAATTAACAATACTTGACTGGAACCTTTAATAACATTTAGCAACTTACAATGCCAGAATGATCGGGCTAGCAATTATTGCCAAATTTTTGCTGGCTTTACCAGAAGGACAATCGTACAAAGAAATAAACCCCTTTTTTGCTCCAGACGTTTCTCCATGTCATGTTAATATAGTCCTTGATGCAGACATTTACACATCAGGTCCAGTGAGTTTCTCTCCAGTGACTCTTCTCCGTTTCCTTAAAGGGCAAGAGGAGCCGGAAATAGTTCACTTCTGGAAACGTAATCGTCCCGTTATCGACCCGGAACAACCCACAGCCTTCATAATATCTCAAACAAAACCTGCTCTGTGTTGGGTACACTTTTTTCAATTCAAAAGTTACATGATATCGCTTGCAGAATACATGCAGACCCCTTTAGAAAATTATCCCTGGACTATTCCAAGATCCCCACTGGACTACACAGATGAACTAGTAAAACAAACCCGCCGAATAACTGAAGAAAACAAGTTTAACAAGGCGATTCAGATAGCCTGCAGCATGTATGCAAACCCATACACAAGCTTGTCTCCGTTATTTAAAGGTGTTGTAAAAATGTATACGTATCCACACCCAGTCACGTATATATTGTACTACGTCGACGTCAACCAGACCGAAAGGGAATCCATTATTGTCGGTGTCCGGCGAGTTTTAAGTCCCATGAACATACGAAATAGTGTCCAAATCAGACCGGAAAACATGGCAATTGTGTTTGTTAATCGCCAGTTTCCAGTTGCCATGGGATATTTGTGCCTTTACTGCGATAATTGGAACTCAAGGTTAAACTTTGAAATCGGAACCAATACATTCTTTGGGTCACCAATAAAATGGATAGAGGAAATGGTCAGTTTGTTTCCAGACAATACTTGGGAAGCCAAAGAATTTGGCGAGCTTATGTCAGGAAATTTATTACCAGACGAATCAGTAAAAACCTACACCAAGCAGCCTCTTTAAGCCCAGGCAACTGAAGACCTCATAGCTGTCGTTAGCGACGCGAATTTTCGTACCTTGAAGCCCCATTTAAGCACTCTGCTGCAACGATTTCGAACTTCTATACAAATACCAAAGTTGCTTAAAATTACTATTTCTTGCGACTGTGAAAAAATTGGAGAGGAGTCATGCTTAGTTTGGCCTCTGCTGTCGTTAGCTTTTGCTGTTTTGGCCCATTCGGGTGACCCCCACGGGTCACCTAACACTCTGAGTGACACCAAATTGTGAGCGGGAGGTCCGACACGCTTTTGCAACATTCCTGCAAAATTTGGTTACAATCGGTGCAGTGGGTCATGAGATAAATTGGAATCCTTTAGACGGACAGACGGACAGCGTGACATCACGTATCCTCGTATATGCACCAGTTAACTGGGCAAAAACTGTAAACATATCTGATCCGTTTTTTACTTCTGGTTATCCACATCTATGCTTCGACCTAATGCCACTAGCGATACTCGCCCATGTGAATAATATAAGTTTAATATCCGTTCCTCAAGGATCTGATGTAAGACCTCCAAAGATTTTGGGAACTTCTCTAGCGTCTCCTATTAATATGGGATTCAAAGCAGACGACAATCTACCCTTTTTGTCCCATGAAACATTTGTTATAACTTCGGCAGACTCTATTAACTTTCTCACAACCTTTTCTTTCACTGAATATTCCTTCAAAATGTACGTAGTTCCGTTTCAAGATAAATTGTGGTTCAGTCTCTTTGGTGTCGTAGTGTTCCTTGCAGTAATGATACATTTGTATTTGCTAAGTTTGAATAACGTTGCTGTAAGACAATCTCTAAACGCTTATGTCATGATGTATTCTTCGCTTTTTGAGCAATCCTGTTTCATCCCCGAAGAGATTAGTCGCAGATTTCCATTTCGGGTAGTTGTTGGGTTGTGGATGCTGGTTATCGGTATCTTTACCAATGGTTACAAAGGCGCTGGAATTTCCGAACTGACTTCACCTCTACAACCTCAAAGCGTTAAGGGTTTTGAAAACTTGACCACAAAGAAATGGTTGAGTTCGGAAGCGTTCAACCTTGCGACTCAATGGTATATGCCAATTGCCATTGACCAGCTTAGTGATATGGATTTTATTGTTTTGAGCTCTCCGACTGTGTCATCTGACCATATTTTCAACTTGGTAGATGTCCTATCTTACGGGATAGAGAAATACGATCTAAGCAACATTGGACACTCACATGCACTGTCGTTCGTGACGGAATTAGAGGGATACTTTACCAGTCAGGTTCGCTTTAATGCGGCTTTTAATGATAAATATATGGACACTCAGAAGGCCTATTTGGTAAACTTGGACAATCCTTCGAGCAATCTTATTGCTCGAATGCTTTATCCACCACGGGTTAAAATTCCAAACAGAGCGTTTAACTTTACAATGGAGCAATTAGAAACAGAGTCACTTGCTGTTATTTTTGGATCTGCAAACGAAGAGGAGTTAGTAACTTCTCCTGGAAAACGGCTGGTCTACGCAGAAAGAGAGTCTAATGTCAACAAAGAGTTTAAATACCTTTCTCTCAACTATCCGTGGATTACATTCTTTAAAGGGCGTGAGCCAATTTTGCAGCACAACTTGGGGTGGCACATCATAAGGGACTCGTACGGCAAAGTTGAGCGAACATTCAAAACTCTTATTAGCAGTGGAATTTATCATAAACTCAGTGAATTCTATACGCAGAGAAATTTAAACGCGCGGTTGACGTTTACAAGGAACCTGATTGGAAACGATACTATTTGGGAGAGGGTTCAGCCCATAAAAATATATGGCAACATTTTGTCCATCTTTTTTGTGGGTTCAGGTGGACTGGGAATCGGCGTGTTGATGCTATTTGCAGAAATGGGATTATTTTACCGCAAAATAATACATCAAGTTATGTTTGTCAAGGGAAAAAAATATATTATTAATGTTTTAAAAGTATTAGCTAATGTACGTTTAGATTCCTCATAATATAATATACAATAGTGCTCCATTAGACAACTATGAATGTGTGGACACAAGTGTAACTTTCTGTCTATGAATGAACAAATGTCATGCGTTTCACTTAAGCCAGCTTGTAAGGAATTCATGGGGAAGCTAGGAAACTATTAGTTTCTAATCCATTCTCGTAGTCTATTTCCACGCTTGAATATTTGTCTCTTTTGACGTGTTCGAGAGATCTCTGCTTTGTCAATGTATCATGCTGTAAAACATACTCCAAAGAAGCGGAAATTAAATAAAATGCTGCATAAAATGTTTAACAAATTTGTATAAAACGGACTAGATATCCACTCCAAATTTCGGTTTCACCTAATTGTTATTAGGATTAAGTCAAAATGAGACTGCCCTTTCGTCACCTTATATCTCCGGTATTTCACATGTGTCATTAATTTTGCTACCCAACAATATGAAATAACCTCCGACACGTAGTTCCAGACTTATCATGAATCGGTCTTAGAATTTCCGAAAAGGAATTTGTTATGCTTACGGAATGTAGACTGGAATTGGAAAGAATCAACGTGCCTATACAGAAATCAAAGGGTCATAAAATTAAAGCCATTCAAGATTAGCCACCCGCAGTTAAAAGAAAAATGGAGTCGTATCACATGAATTTGAAGTAACCAATCCGGGGAACTACTTCTTCATGGAGTACAAAGTCTGCAGTGGTCAGTAATGATGACTCCTCTATTACTGGAGAATCAATTATTGATCATGGAGAATTAGGATACATCAGAAGGTCCCAGAGTATTCAATTTTGTAAGTGCTCGGTGGTGCTCACGAGACTTGAAGATGAAACCCAAGCCAGTCTTTGTCTGATCTTTACTGAACACCCTCGTCGTGGTCAAACTTGTTCGATTGAAACCTTTGTTTTGCAGAGCGTCATCGATTGGCAAAACTTTCACATGAAATAAAACTGGACATTGCGTTGTCACCAAAAGTTGGATTTGGAAGGGCTGATTGCGCAAGGAGACTGGATCTACAACCGAGAAGGCCCGATGATCTCTCTGGAAGAAGCTTTTAGCGACATCATGGAAGTAATCAAGGCTGACACTAGTATGAAAGTAAACTAACTGCCAAGCTGTTTGCATTTGCAAGTCGCGTTGAGTTTATAAGTTTTAATTAATGCGATGTTTCAACTGGTATAAATGGGTCTAATCTTTTTTTATTTACGCCATCTACCATTCCCTGAGGGTCAATTTCCAGAAATAAGCGTTGAAACGGTTCGGAGGAAGATTGGAGCGTGATATGGCTTCTTGTAGTTGTTTAAATGGATCTGCGAAATCATTTGAGCTCATGTTGCATCGAAATAACTTCAAACCTGAAATGGGGGATTTCAGGTTATTATTAGTTAGTTTTAGAAGGTGTTTGTAAATAAGATTTTACATTTGTGACGATTACGTGAATTGTGAAGTCTAATTGGGGCGACGTACACTACGGCAAGGTGCTCATGGATCCTGAGCAAACGCGTGTGTGGCTGGAATCACTTGGCTTCGAGTCAGATTCTAATATTCCATGCTTGACATAAACTACTTCCGGCTAGATCTTCTCATCTTCCTCCACTACAGAGATAAGCTCACGATCATCTGATAAGGTTCTGATATCCTCAATCTCCAAATCGTCCGAGGAATGAATCATATAACGAGTTCGCAGACAAAATTTCAATGGAAACTGAGCACTGGTCAGTTCCAGCTTTAGTGATATCCGTCCGTTTAAGTATCTTCATTACTAACTACCCCAGCATTTATTGCAGATCCAGGCACAACAACTCCAGTCATTTCTCAAAGTCTGTTCATTAAGTGTACTTGACGTGGTATTGCAATACGAGGCTTGAAGCGATGAATAAGATGTAGTAGGCATATAATTTGAAGTTATTGGTTCAAAACCCCCAGACGTGACTGTAGTAGTAGGCACGGTATATCCGTAATAAACAGTTGTAGCACCAACTGAGGCATATTGGGAATAACTCGCCGATGCATAAGTTACATACTCATTTCCCCACGGGGCACAATCAGGGCGGAAAACAAGGGATCACTCATGTCAGTCCTTGAGTATAAAATAACGGAGGAATAACATGAGGCAGATGTCTTGTGCTATTGCTCCAAGTCGTGAAGACTTTGTCATTTGTACCAGTAGGAATGCCATAAACGTTCCATGTAGAACAATAGTAGTTTTGATTCTATTGAAGGATTAGCAGTTGCAGTAGCAGGAGTAATTGATCTCTTTGCAAATATTCATATCAGGACATCTCCTCCTTTGCTCTCATATTGTTGCTAATACTAATTTCCAACACATCATGTCAAGAATTAATAACTAACTCCTCTTGGTACAGTAACGGTCTCGTTTTTGCTACTTAATTAAATGGTAGGGTAGTTTAAGAATGATGGCGCAGGTTGTGTTTCCAGATTGAATTTAGAGTTAAACAGTTTCAGATTGGTTCCACACCAAATCCCAAATATTTTGTGAACAACTAAACAAGCGAATATTATGAATTATGAACATATATGAACGATTAAAACTCGTCAAATTTGTTCAACGTTTCATTAAAAAACACGATAAACGTGTAAATGATCCTTAATAATTAATAGCACACCAGGTCCAGACCGCGTCCCCTAAATTCGTAACTAGCCAAGGTGAACATTAACTCAGTCTGTCGGAGGTTTCTCAGCACTGATTTAATTCTTTCGCCTTATAAAATATACAAAATTAATGACATATTCTACACCATTTCCTCTGTAAATACCCTTCCGTCTCCCTTTCTAGGACTTAATGAATTTCTGGATGATAGGGACGAGAAGGGAGATGTCCGTGATGATTCTGGGGGCGGAGTAGTCGCACATCCGGAACACTTGGACTCCGCACAGTTTGTCCGCGCAGAACACTCCGCCGCCTACTTCGCGGTCACACGACGACCCTCCGGAGTACTTTTCCACCATACACACGTCAGAACTGGACAATTTGAAGCTGAAAGCGTTCTGGGAAATCCGATTGTACCGCATTTCGCAGTTACCCTTCTTCAAAACGTTCACTGGAAACTTCCTCAATCCTTCCATTAAGTTTCTCATCCACGAAACTTCGTGTGCGTTTCCTGGATAAAAAAATTCGACTTTTAAACCTTAACCAAAAGATATTCAACACTGCTTACCTGTAGCTTCAGTGAGACGCTTAGAAGTCATGTTCACTGGTTTCGCGCCAGTAACCTTTGACCTCAACTTAAGCACAGCGACGTCAGATTCAAAGTACGGGTCCTCAATCACCCGGTTGCCACTGGACATCTCGAACTTCCTGCGAAATAGCTCGTTCTTCCGGTCCAACTGCGTCTTTCCCGACAGCGACAACAACTTTTTGCTCTTCCATTCATAATTCTTTCCATTAAACAAAACGCTCAGTCCCGCCCTCGCCTTCCCTGTTGCGTCCAGCGCGCAGTGGGCTGCAGTGACGACCGTATCAGGACTCACGAGAGTTCCTCCGCACAACTTTCCACCTGCACTTCTGACCTTTACTTGCGATTCAACGGTCTTAATGGCGATTCCATACAGCGGCTTCTTGATAAACGTCGTATTTCGTGTGTTTTGATTTCTAGTCTTCTTGTTAATCCAATTGCTGAAGACGGAGACGTCCGTGTAAACGCTGGAAGCGCATGCGCGGTCACCGAGTCTCGTGTTGCAGAGTTTATCCTTCAATCGGACTGAAGCTACTCCGCACAGAACCGCGTCGCCTAATGTATCCCTACAGATCGCGGGTCCTCCGGAGTCTCCAGCAACTGCAATATAAACGACACAAGTCCTTCAGTAACCCTGACTTCCAAGATTCCAGTGACTCTTCCGCTTACTGTTTCCATAAACTTCATCTGATTCAATGCACAAGTGCTGCGCAGCGTCGAATCCCGCGTACCTCGTGGAACACCGTTTCCTGTCAGGCCAAATCCCCATGTTTCGTTTTTTGAGGAACTCTGAAGTTTCCAGGTTATGCGTTTGTCCCCATCCGATGATAAGCAGCTTATCCGAAAACTCTGCGACCAACAAAACACTTCCTTCTTAAGTCTCCACTCACTCCGCACTTAATCTGCGCGCATCTTACGTTCAGGCCGAAAGTCCCGCGGGGCAATTTTAATGGGCATCGTGTCATTCTTGAACGGAATTTCCTTCTGCAGTTCCAATACTGCAATGTCGTTCAAATGGACATCTGGATCTTCTCCCCATTTGATCCTCAACTCCTGATTCTTCAGAAGCGCCGTATAGTTCCCGTGGACAACGACGGTCCTCACTTGGAAGCGCTGTGAAGCCGGAGCGGTTCCTGGAATATTCGAACC
>JAQGAB010002080.1:0-13283 GCA_034696565.1 Isotomurus graminis
GCAACCTATTATAGCCCAATGTCCTTAGCCCAGTCAATTTTGAAATTCAACATGTACGCAAATGTTCTTTCAAATTAATATCTCTCTCGTAATTAAATGTCGACGACCCTCGGAATTTTGATCATCCTCTAAACTAACGACGGGAATTCTGATTAAGCACCGTGTTGCACTCATTTTGACCTTTGATACGAATACAAAACGTGCTCTAGATAATATCTGAGAACATTATAGAGTATACGATGCGGTCACACGGCTTTTAGATTATGACTGTTTAGAATTATGACAACTTCTCTACCACAAGCAAGCGCATATTGGCAGCGACCCGAAAAAGTACCTACATTTTACATATAAAATCAAAATCTCTTTCTCGGAGAAAATTCTAGACTTTCGAAAGACAAGTTTGAGAAATATTCAATCACGAAGTCAGAAATACTGTAAATCAAATGAACACAGGTGAGACTTTAAATCCAAATTCACTGGGCTAAAAATTAACATCCATGGTTTCTCTATGGGAACAAAATTTCGTTTCCATTGGTAGTGGACGACCTTAAACTAATTAAACCATTGACTCAATGTATGCTTATTATAATAATCATGTTCTTAATTTCTTATTATATGTATTTTTATCTTAATTGTACCCACCACTATCTGTCAAACGTAATGGGCTCTTACGAGCAGGTTTGATTTCAATAAACTAAACTAAACTTCAAACCCAGAGCAATAAACGGATAGTATGTAATTAAATAATTGATATATGGTAAGATCCAGAAGAGAAGCTTACTTTACGACACCCTCTAAGCAAAAAGAATGGGAAAAAAATGAATTTATTCACCAAGCAGTACTATTCTTAACTCGTTACACAAGGATGTTGAACATTTCAACTCAATGTTTGATTTTAAAGTGAAATTACGACATTGTTAAGGTTATTGAAGAGACAGCAGTTTCTTTTGCTTATGAAGGACTCCAAAGCCACTCAATAAAACATTCTTAACGGAAGGTACACGAATATTGACTTGTGGAAGGAATTGCAACTAATCAGTAGGAAGCATTCACCCTTGTAGGTGAATACGGTCTCAGGAAACGGTCTCAACGATCATAAGGTCTCATTCGAATATGTGGCTTCATTTTAACATGGATAATTATGCTCTAGCTCTAACTGGTCAAGATTAGCCGGGTATCATTATCATCGCTAAGGTTTCAATTTAAAAATTAGACGTCTGGGATTATCGAGGGTAGCTTGGTCTGGCCCAGGAAGTTGTTTGAATAGAATCGGTTCCATAGGTTTTTGTAACGCGTTCCTAGCGGGTTTCTGTGTTGATAAAATACTTTTTGCTGCATATGTGGTGTAATCAGTCTTACAATTCTATCACACTGTAATGTTCCAGACCACAATATTCCAGGCTTTAATAGTTCGAGACCATCTTCACCCCAAATTCAAAAACAAAGTTCCACCTTGTCTCTAATTTGTCGGGAATTTAAATGTATGCGGTTTTGAAACTCGTTTAAGTGTCGTTGGTGTTCTGCAGGCTAAGCCATTTAGTTATGATCAACACTTAGTGAGAACACGTTATTTACGCTTATTTGTGTGAAGGAAGGTAGTCAAGGTGTGGACCATACACTGCAAAGGTTGGAAACTAATCCAGTTGATATGAGTTAGCTAATAAAAGTTAAGTAAATTCGGATAAGATTATATCTTAACCAGGCTGCAAATATATTCTGCTGATGAAAAGCTTTTTACACGTCACACTGCCAGTGTGGCTCAGATTTGTGGTTGATCAATGTGTTTGTGCTTTCATTGAAATCCATTAGAGTTCATTTAAATCGGCAGTTCTGTTACAGTGTAGAGATACTTTTGTGGTATGCTAGAATGAGCCTTGCGCGGTTAATCTCTAAAATGCTATAAGGGAGTTTCTGTCCCCGCATCCACATTCGCTCAGGGTGAGAAGTTTCCTTCGAACGGAAACGCAGTGAGCATGTGTGTGTGGAATGAATAATGATGATTTGTATGAAATAATAAATTGTAAGCATAAAATAATATAAGGTTTAAGTAAAGAAAAATATTCTCAACGGGAGAGGTTGGTGAGGCATAGGCTTCTCACAACTATCATCCGAGTCTGAGACAGAGAGTTCTGTGAACATTCGGGCAAAGGAAAAGACTGAAGAGACACAGACTGTGGCTGCTCTTTATATAGGGCTGTGAGTGCGACTCAGTGCATGTTGAGTCGGGGCGAGAGCACACAATCTCCTTATTTGCATTTGAAGATACTACGTATCTACGATAGCCAAACAGCTATGTGCTTCACACTGAAGTAGTGTGATGCCTCCCGGTCGCGAAGGCTGAAGCAATGAACCAAGAGTATTAACATACTCAGATATGAGACTGAACCTCAATTTACTTCTATTACCATATAATGGTAATAGGCAAAATTGTCCTCTACAACAGGTGCATAGAAATACTGGTGGGTTTAACTACCGACGATTCCATTAGGAATATTTCAGACGAACACTTTATTCCAGTGAACTACATAGAATTTTTACTAATTGTGGAAATCACCTACTCCAGGCCCTCCCCGTACAGAGTAGGTGATCCCGCACCAGCAGCATGAGCGGTCTGGGGAAACCCTAGACACAGTGTCTATAAGAAAGAAACCCACACCTCCTCTGCCAATGAGAAGAGAGCCCGTTGACATTTTCCTCCCGTGTGCAGCTGAAAGCAATAAGATTTATCAAAACAAAATTCCCTGTAATAAACAATTTGTGTAATAGGAACTACAGCAATTTCCTTATGTTAAAGTTTCAATGATACTTATTTGTAGCTTTGTATTTGCGGTTCACACTTCCTGTGAGTTACATAAGGTTAGTGAATCCTTGAATTGCCATAAAACCCCTTGCGTCACGAGTTTCATTAAACTCATTTCAGTTTCAATCGAGAATCACACAGAATATGAATATCAAGGCTACAGGACAGTTTCACTCATCATCAACTGATTTACATGCTTCATATTTTGTTTAGTGGTCATTTTACAGCCTTGATTATAATTAAAATGGCATTTTCCTCCCTTGGGCAAATAAAAAACGATGGATTTCCCTAAATATATATCTCCTATGGTAATTTATTTGTTTAAGAGGAACTCTAGCAATTTTTGTTAACTAATTATTGCCCAATTTTTGTATGTTGCGTCGTATTCGCAGCTCACACTTTCAGTGAGTGACAAAACTTTATTTAGTCCATTAAGTGCAATCCATAGAGCTGTATGCATCCTAAATTTAACTGATATCTCAGGTTTAAGAAAATCACACAGAATATGAACATCACCACTACAAGACAGTTTGACATCATCAACTGATTTAAAACCTTCGTATTCCGTAGTGGCCATTGTAGAATTTCGTATAAGGAAGTTGGACAGATAAGTTTTAAAAGTTTTAATCTTAAAATTACTTAAATTCATCTGTGAATATATTCAGTATTTCTGTTTCATAACCAAAGAAACAAATATGAAAAGGTCACGCGTTTTCTTTTGTACTTTCCTTCTGTTATTCTTTCTTTTTCGGATTGTTCCAAAAATATTTGCCTCCAAGTCATGCAACAGTAATAAGACTACAGGCGCCTCAGAACGCTCTTTGTTCGTCATTTCCCCTTTTCCCTATACGAGTCAATTAGATATTTTGCGGACGATTCGAAATTGTGAATACTCGCGTTTCACACCGTTATTACAAGACGCTAAAATATCCATTGCTCAATATGCAAATAAGTACATTTACCTCCTCTGCAATCACTCAAGGCCTGTCAAATGGTACACTGACGACAAATTTGTAGGTCTATTTATACATAAAATCTTCTGTGAATAATAATAAGTTTTACCCTTATTAAATTCTAAATGTAGCACAAAGAAGAGTGGGAATTTCACAGATCGTACACATACAGACAAGCATTAAACTACTCTGACCCTTCGCTGAATAGATTCAATGCTTTTGTACGCATCCACCTCTACAATGAAAGTATATCACAATTTTTTATCTGCGAAGACATTAAGGACAGATGCAAAAACCGAATTGTCCTGATGAAGATCAAAAGAAACTCTAACGAGGTCTTTTTTAAAAACGTCTACGATTCGGATATCAATTCTCATCCTGAGATCTTAAGTACGCATTCCTTGTCTCCCTGAAACTTGAATAGATTCCATAATGATGTTCCTTTTACAGATTTTATTTCCAAAAGGGAACGCGTGGAAGCGATTAACAAAGCTAACAATGAATCATGTGTGGTGCGACTCACTCTTTACTACATTGTCGAACCTTTTGAATTAGGCGACTTTTGGTACACCTTTGACGACGACGATGCGTCCCTAACCTCATTTAATGTAATTACTGCACAAGCTGGAGAGAACTATTATCAGTTCATTCCTCAACTGGTGAGTAATTGCGTATTCATTTCATCTGGTAGCCAAGTCCCAAATATCCTTCTCGAATTATTTCAGGGTGAACAATGCGTTACGCGTTATCATCTCAACTCCTCATCCAATATGAACGAAACATGTTCAACATGTGAGATACTTGATTTGATGTTCGACACAATCGAAGGTTTTGGACTTCAATTTCTGATCGAAGCAAGAGGAGAGCAACGAAAGTTTAAAGTCCTTTTCGACTTTACTCTTCAAAGAATCCGTGACTTTTTTACTTAGTTTTAAATCGTAATATTTGAGAAAACAATTGGACTCAATATTTTAGACTTTGAGAGCGAACACGTGGACTTCTCCAATCTGACAGAAATCGAGGACTCTAACGGAAACAAACAACAACTTGAATTCGTCATGGGCCAGGAGATGGAATTTTTATGCAGAGCATCCCCTTGGAAGTTTTCAATGGGCGTGATTGCCCTATGGAGATTTCCTGGAGATGACGAACCTTATGAAGCGATTTCACGTACTTTAATTATTCCTTTATATAAGTTTGAAACTTTTTCAACTTCGTTATCTACTGTTTTCCTTGTCAGTAACTGATGAAAGAACCTTCACCGGCAAGAATGGTGCAATTGATCACATCATCCGTTTAGGTGTGTCCAAGGAAGTACTAGCCGCCAAAAACCCCTCCTTTATTAACATAACTTGTCTCTTTCCGGTGTGGGACACAAGCGAGTGGGTTGCGAAGAGTATACCAGCGTTTATTGCATCAGGTCTCGTTACTCTTTCCACTTTACACCCTTAAGACTAAAGAAATAATAACAATAGCACTCCACTTTAGAATTCCCGCTAGCAACACTTGAAAACAGTGAGTCAGGGCGTAAAATTGTTAATGGTAGCGTGATTGCAGCAGAATCCGGTGGTTCCATTCGTGTTAAATGTACTGGCCGTGGATTTCCGCACCTGATTATTCAATTCTACGCCGAGAAGCAGCAAGCGGTTTTTAAAACATTACACACCTAAAATGCTTTAAATTTTACTTAACGGTCGGAATGCTCATTTAGAATTCACCAAAGAGTCAGCTGACACCTGGATACCCTATAAGATCAACTTTGTTCTTGGACTTGAACGATACCAACCATCATGGCGTCTATCACTGCCGCGTTTTGAATAGTTTAGGAGAATCTTACGTTTTCTTTAGAATCGGTGAAATCGCAGGTTCATCCAAATTTATTAACGGTCAACGGTAACTCGTGTGACGACGCTAACTACGGCGTCGGCGCAAATTTGCATATTAAGAGTTTCAACCTGTTTTAAACTTTGGGAATTTATGTATAGACACATCGGTAGTTAATTTGACAACAGCCGCAGTTGTGACAGCGACAGTTTTTGTTCTTCTGCTTATTATTGGGTCAGTAAAATTTTTGAAAAACAAACAGAGGAATGCACGAAACATGGAAGAGCAAATCCAAAACGATTTACAAGACTTGAGTTCTGAAGTTGCACATCGAACCGATGATTTTAGCTCAAAACTTGGAACCTGCTATTCTTGTCTGCCGGTTTTAAATTATCGGAAACTGGAACTAAATGAATTCCTGATTTGTAGTGAAATAACAAAAATCACCTAGTCTTTAAGGATAACTCACAATGATAATGATGATATTTCTCATTTCTAGACCCCGAACAGATTCTGGGTTCAGGGACGTATGGATTAGTGCTCAAGGCAAAGGTTGGTAATGAACTGGTTGCTGCGAAGACTACAAAGACGAATTCTAGTCTTGATGAAACGGAGAGTATCATGGAAGAAATTAAAATATTAGCGTATCTGGGTAACCATCCGAACGTAGTGTCTTTGTTTGGCGCGTACACAAAGGATTTAAATGCAGGTGATTAAAGCATTACAACGTGGTATTGTGAACTATTCCGGTATCTGAATACAAGTTATCTGTTAAATTCCCTCAATACAGGCTTAGTTTATGCTTTTGTGGAGTTATGTCCTTTAGGAAGCGTTCAGTCGTACCTTCGTGGGAAAAGAGCAGAACTTTGTCAGCAGAAGACAGTGTTGCCTGATAAGCAGGATATCAGCGAAGATACATTACAATTTCTAAATCATGTGATGAAGTGGTCGGTGCAGACAGCAGATGGAATGACATATTTAAGCACCAAGAAAGTAATTCACGGAGACTTGGCATCACGAAATTTGCTTCTGAAGGACTTGGATACCATCAAAATTACGGACTTTGGACTCTCAAGACAACTGCACAACTATTCTATCTATAAAAAGACACAACAGGTAATTCTAAATCATTTCATAACCACAAAAATTACTATAAGAGTAATTCCGCCGCAGCAACCACTTCCTTGGCGCCACATGGCACTCGAGAGTTTGTGTAATATGGAATTTTCTCATAAATCTGACGTTTGGGCCTTCGGTGTGACGCTTTGGGAGCTTTTCTCGTTCGGATCAATTCCGTATTCAGGATTACAATGGGACGTTCAATTCACGTCTACGTTGGAACAGGGACTTCGACTTAAGCAACCAAGTCTTTCTTCAAACGAAACGTACCCGAAACGTTTTGTTGATCTTACTTTTCGAATGCAATAATGGGTTAATATTGTAGATGGGCTGTGATGGAATCGTGCTGGAATTTGAACGCGGATGCTCGGCCAGAATTCGGTGTCATTAGTGAGACACTCAGGACAATTTTAGTCGCATCGTATGACAATGTAAGATAAGTTAATCTGTGAATGCTGATATTTTTATTGGTTTATTTCATTATTGAAGGATTACCTCAAAGTTGACGGTTAACACTGACGCATAGTCATTTCAAAATTGGAAATGTGGATAGCTTATTTATCTATTAATTCATATGTCTACTTTGAAAACCTCTACACTTTCATTAACGTGGAGCGGAATAATGGACAAATTTACCCCCATTTAATTTGCGGACACAACCGTCCTGGGGAATATGTTGTATAGAATACAGGGTGAGCCAGCTCGATGTCCCCCTCTTTCAAGCCCTGTATCTCCTACATGGTTGGAGTTAGGGTTAATCCATTATTATTTTCTTAAAGCTGACAAAATTTGCTGTCGAATACACTGAAAAAGAGTTATTTGTGTGACTGTTTGAAGACACAAAACGCATTTAAAATAGCGTTGGGTTTTTCATTGTTATAGCGATAGATTTCAACGGATAAAAAAATTCACAGAACTTGAACCGGTCATCCTAAAATTTTAAATTTGGACTTTAATTAACTGAAATTAACTAAAGAACATTGTTCATTAATTTCAGGACCCTGTGCCTCAACGCACTATTAAAATCACGCATCAACCGAATGACACGCTCGTTGAAACATGACGACTGAAACTCGTTAGGTAAACCCCAAATTAATAAATTGAGCTGTTAATTTAACTCTGGAGGCCTGATGGACTTTATTCGGTAGATTAAAAATCTACGAAACGATTTCAGGCCCCTAAAAAGCTCAATTTCTTAATTTGGGGTTTACCTAACGAGTTTCAGTCGCTATGTTCCAACGAGCGTGTCATTCGGTTGATGCGTGATTTTAATAGTGCGTTGAGGCAAAGGGTCTTGAAATTAATGAACAATGTTCTGTAGTTAATTTCAGTTAATTTAAGCCCAAATTTAAAATTTTAGGATGACCGGTTCAAGTTCCGTGAATTTTTTTAGTTGCTGAAATCTATCACTAACAATGAAAAACCCAACGCTATTTTAAATGCGTTTTGTGTCTTCAAACAGTCATATAAAAAAATCTTTGTCAGTGTATTCGACAGCAAATTTTGTCAGCTTTCAGAAAATAATAGTGGATTAACCTTAACTCCAACCATGGAGGAGATACAGGGCTTAAAAGAGGGGGACATCGAGCTGGCACACCCTGTATAACGTTATAGTAATAATCTGCTTAAAAACTGATGAATGGGTTGTTTGCATTGCACACATTAGTTTAGTTTACAAAACACATTTTAATTGCAAAGATATAAAATGTCATCGATAGATACTCACTGCATATTCTGTTTAATAAATTGTGTACTAAACCTATTAGAATATTCTCAACTCAATATATCACTATAATTCCTGTCAACTTTGCACTGTCTAAATAAATTTTTTGTCTGTTAAATTGACGGACTGCACAATATGAGACGGAAATCATAAGCTACAGAACGTAAAATAATAGAGAATAAGATTGTTTGACTTGTTAATTATTCTTTTGTTTGGGTACTTAATGTAAAAGTGACTCAATATTCGTGACAAGGTTGTTTTTCTTATTGGCTCGTCAAGTCATGACTGTCAGTCTTAGGATTATGTATAGTTGACTTTACTGAACAAAGCGAACAATGTTAGTTTCTTCCATTAGGATTTTAAATTCATATTCCACTTGTGTAAAATTGTTTAGGAATAATTAGTTTGTAAGCTGACTATTAGTTTACTGGGTGTAAGCAATATTCTTTAATCATGGAACGCTGTTTCCCTATTTCATCTGTCACAATAATTGATTCCCTTAGGCTATTCGGATAATATTAGTAAATAATATACGCGTGATTTCATTAGAAACAGGAAAGTCTTCTACTAGAGTTATTTTATTAGAACAATTTGGCTTTAAAAACTTTTCAAATTCTAAATGTTATTTAATGTAATTTATTTAAGTAAAGTCAAATTATTCAGTTTGTTGAGATAAACGTCAATTTATGCAAAATATAACCCCTCCTGGCCTTAAACGATGAATCTAGAATGTGAGTGTGTTGTGTAAGTATTGATAAAAGTTCAGTACTTAAGCACTGAAGGAGTAAATGGAGTAATTAAGGTACAGAAGATTGAACCACATTTATTCCATGTATTAATAAATGCTTACTATTTAACTGGACATGTTTCTTTCCCAAAACTCTCGTTGGATTACTGACATCAAAGTTAAACGATTCATTTAAGCCCTGGAAAAATATTCTCATGGACGCCTCACGTCTTAATAATTAGTCGAGGGGTATGAGATGAGTATTTCTTATTCACTGCGATTCTTTAAAGCGACAATACATGTGGAACTCTACACACCCGTCTTTGGACATGACTGACACAGTTCCAGCACTTCTTAGTTGTCTTCATATTGGGAACTACGAGCTACAGAGGTGTTTGAAGCAGTTTAAGGCGTACGTATTGTTTCATGTACGCTTTGCCATTGAATTAAACAATTTTGCGTGAATTCTGCAACTCTAGAATTGAACTAGAATAAACCGATGGTACATTTGGCGGAATGAAATGGAAACGAAGGGGAAAACTGGAAG
Source organism: Isotomurus graminis (assembly GCA_034696565.1). Classification (NCBI taxonomy): domain Eukaryota; kingdom Metazoa; phylum Arthropoda; class Collembola; order Entomobryomorpha; family Isotomidae; genus Isotomurus; species Isotomurus graminis. Next base: position 9,694 of record JAQGAB010002080.1, read on the forward strand.
TATAAAAGTCACGTGGCTTAAAAAGAGGAGCCACACGGTAACAGGACGTTTCTAAATTGGGGCTGATTGTTAAGAAGTTGAACAGAACAACCAACGCGGATCCACCGAACATAAAAACATCAAATGCTCATTCTCAAATATATTTAAATACATTGTAACATACTGAAACACCTGTAATTAATTGTAAATGACTAAATTAGCCTAATCCTGGGACATTTCAGTCAGTTTGGAAGTCAGGTTCCGTTTGTATTTATTATTCGTCTACTGAGGAAGTTGAGAGGTCATGGAAGATGGACAAAGGTCAAAGCGGGCACGGACGATGTCACCGGACCACCGGATGACGACGAGGTTTCAGGCGCGGCGACGTCAGGAGGAGAATCTCCGTGACGTTTTGAACAACCAAGTTGTAAGTTTTATTTAAAAAGTTTGTGGTTGTGTGGTTTGTTGACGTCGCGTGGTTTGAAGGTGTGCGAGAATATCGCGTCCTACTTGAGCTTCGCCGAGATGAAAGCAGCGACGGAAGCGGGGCGACAGTTTGTCGAGGGGATTAGAGAGACACTGCGCTTTGTCCGAATGTCGGTGTTGGAGATTAGCGACAAGAATCTTGGAGACATGAAGTTGATTCTACGGGAGACGAAGAGTGCATGGCGCGTGAAGACTGACGTGGCCGATCCAAGGAACATTCTAGAGGAACTGGAAGACCTGAAGCGAGTTCTAAAGTCCGCGGGATTTGTTCGTCTCAACGCGCAGCCGTGGAAGAGTGAAGATTAGCAAGTCAAAGATGCGGCAGCGGTGAGTCTTTTGACGACGGTCTTCACGTCAACTCCCAACTTGTCTCACCTTCAGCTCCACATCCACTTCGTCTTCACCGACCTCGGAACGGTTCTTTCGTCTCCCGCGGTCCAAGAAACGTTGAGGAAGTTGACTCGCTTGGATTTGGTAGGAATGACGGAGGAGGAGGAGAAGTTTGAATTTGATCGCCGCCCGTTTTACGTTCCGCTGGTCAACTATCCGTCAATTGTTGACCTCGAAGAAGCGGATGACGGTGAAGAACCTTTCGACAGAAACCTTCGCCTTTTGACGTCCCTTCCGGAGCGTCTCAAGTCATTCAAGGTCACCGCAATGTTTCCAGATCCAAATCAAGAGAAGCACAGCGCCAATGAATCTGTCCTGAACCTCCTGACGAACAACAAAGCGACGCTTGAAGAGTTAAGTCTTCACTTGGGATTCTGGAGAATTCCTGAACTGCGGACGTTAACGTTTCCTGTGTTGAAAATCCTGAGTGCTAGTGCCAGCTCCAAATGGGGAGGGATAGACAACGAGGACGAATCGCTGGGAAAGTTCCTCAGGAACCAAAAGTCACTGGAACAGCTGAACCTGGGGTCAATATGCCTTAGAGAATCTCTCATCCCAGCGATTCAAAGAATTTCCGTTGGACTCAAGAAGCTCCATTTGACGTCAGTGATATTCTTGGAGATTGACTGGACGAGCTTCTTGGCGGGAATGAAAAGTCTTACGGATTTCCAGGTGAAGACTTTGATTCAAAAATTGGGATGGGACAAGTTCGGACCGAAACTGTTGGCTTTCCTCCCGAAGAATCAGCTGGAGAGTTTACGTCTGGAAGGAATTTTTCAGCGACCAGTTGGGTTCTGGAGTCACGACGGAGGAGAGATGGAGTTTTTTCTTAAGACGGAGCTGCTCCAGGGATTCCGTTGCTTAAGGGGGTTGAGTTTCGTGGGCAGTCGGGACGCGGTGGACGATCAGCTGATGCAATGGCTGCTTACGGAGTTCGTGTCGCTGGAGGAGTTGGAGTTGAGTCGCTGCCGCAGGTTGACTGACACCGGAATAACTGGGAAGACAACGGCTGAGTGGGGACAGAACGTCTCTCTGGCTGACCTGCGCTGTAAGTGTCTAACTTGAGTAACTTGATTGACCTCTGACCTTTGCTTTTGGTTAATTGAGAACGATTTCATAGGTTTGAAGACGTTGAAGATTGCGAAATGCCGTGGAGTGACTTCCAGTGGAGTTGTGTCCTCTGTGAAACTTCCGTTGCTTCAGAGTTTCCACTACTTCCAACCAGATGAGGTCCGTTTTAAGGGTGATTAACGTTTGGAAAGATTAACTGAACGTCTGTTGACTTGCAGAAGGTTGGAGAGTCGGTGGTGCTTAAGTTGGTGGGAGGGAATCCGAGGCTGGAGAGATTAAGTGTGAACTACCAGGGCGACTTGGGGAAGCTGAAGGCGAAGATAAAGAAGAAGAATCCGCGAGTGAAGTTGTCGCTGACGGAGGAGGAGGAGGACGACGACGAGTGACCTTTTGACCTTTTCTGCTGTCACGTTTGAAGGCCGAATTGATTGTTCATTATTTTCATTCTAATGTGTAGATGAGCGTCGTGTATTAAAGTGTGTGACTTAATGTGTCGTCGGTTGTTCAGAAGTTGCTTAAGTCTTGGGAGATTCGTTTGGGGTCAATGGGCGTTGATTAAGTCCCTCCGCTGACCTTGAAATCCATTCCAGGTCTTTGTGCAGGAGGGAGTTAAACTGGGATTGCGGATGCTGTTTGATGAGAATGTGGACAATCAATCCACTCCCTCAGTTATGGAAGTGCTGACTGGATGAGAAGACGCAGATTGATGACCTTTGACCTTATTTGAGAGGGGAGGTCATGTGGAGAGACCGTAACTGAACCTCCGCCGTTTAAACCCGACGTCTCAGCATTCCCAAATCAACGAGGCATTCGGCATTCCACCTTCAGCGCCACTCCTTCCTGAAGCGATGTGACCGGAGAGGATGAGAGAACGTGAAGGTCCATCGGCCGGAAGGGACTAAACGGACACTGAAAGCTAAATGAACAGAATGCTTCAGGTTCCCTCATTCCCAATGTTCTTAGGACTCTCGTTTAACCGGACTAATCTTAACGACCCTTAAATGACCTCCGGGTATTCAGATAACCCCACAAGTGACCTCCAGATAACCCGTGTCGCGCAGTAAATAAACAAATACAGGAAACACAAGGCAAAGACAGTTTATTATTGTATTTCTTCGACTAGCGTAGATTCACACAGCGCGTGACTGGCTGTCTGTGTCGAAACGTCGACCTTCCTGTCTACGAAATGATGCATATTTCATCCCTTGAGAACTCGTCGACTCCCGCGATAAGCCCGATGTCCCCCTGCAGAATATTATTCACCACCGCGCGCGCCAAGTAGTCCGTCCTCGTGGCAGAAGGACACTGAAGGAAGATGTCTCAACTTGCCTCACTCGCCTTTCAGGATTCTCGACGTACGAGTGAAACGTCCTTGTTGGGGACACGTGGTTGCTCCTCCCCACGACCTCCCACCCCCCAAACGATTCCCCCAGTCCAGTCCAAACAGTCTCGGCCAGCAGGAAGTAAATCACTCAGGACATTCGATTTGTTGGGTTACGAAGTGAGGAGAGGAACTAAACTCTGCGACGGAGGAAGGGGCGGGAGTCTCGCCTCATTCGAATCGCCTCCCTCCAACAACGGCAGACGTTCGAGTGACTTGGATTGATCCGTGTGTGTTTCTGTGTTTGTGATTTGATTCCTGAGTAAAGGGTCATGGAAGGGCA
>JAQGAB010002081.1:0-13279 GCA_034696565.1 Isotomurus graminis
TTCCTTAAGCTTTCAGGTTCTCATCAATCTCATACATGCAATAGTTACCGACGACCCCTCTAAGACTCGTAACGAAGAGTGAAAGCAACGAGTGACTTCGTCAAAAAAAGATTCACTATCAAAAGGGAAGAGGATCTCCAATGGTTTGTTGTTATATTTCTACTATTTCCAAAAGTTTTTTTTATTGTTTTAAAAACTACTTTCAAAAAACAAAATCATTTCTCACTCATTCATTCAAATACTGTTACAATATTACCCGTACATAATATTCAAGTTCACTCACTGCAAGCAATATATACGACTATTATGCAATATTATACGAGTCCATCGCGCACTCTCGCAACTTTCACTCTCACTGCACGCAGAGCTACTTTGCATGAGTATGAAAAAGCCCTAGAAGTCTTAGGATCTAGATTTGATACTTAGTCACGGTATAATTTATGACACCAAATTTCATACCTGGAAAACTTTTGGACAAGATTACAAATCGTAGCTTTTTCTCCGTCCCGCACGTACTTGTCTCTGGAGAGAGTACGGAAGTCCATAAGACAAAACCTACCTGGAAGGCTTGTAGTGATTCAATTCACTTCACACAGACTCTCAGTATATAACACATTATTGAGAAAGTGAGTAAGTAAAACGCACAATTGAGTTTGTTTCTCAGCACTATAGCACTGCCTGGTATGAAGCAATTAAGGTGAAACTGCACATTTTTATTAGTCCCTAAGCACCAATTTACTATTTAGCCTGCTGTTGTATTACGTATTGTAATTGAGTAGTAGAGCAATAACGTGCGATACTCTGTCCTATTTGATTTAGAAAACTGTACGAGCTTTGTCATACATACATTTGCATACAATAGAAGTATTGATCATGCATAGCCAAGCAAATATAAATGCTCAGAACAAACAGACAGAAACCCATCATCAGATCAGCACTTAACAGCACAATTAAACTATCCATCATCATTAAGTCTCATACATGAATACTACCACCATATATGCAATAAGTGTACTCTGTGAAAGCAAGCAATAAGCACTTTGTCTCTGAATGCTCACCGGAGAATGATTTCTCATTCTTCACCATAATGTCTGTCTCATACACAACATTCCATTTATAATTATAATAATTAATACCTAATTGTTCTAGACGTACTATGCACATTATCCTTTTTGTTGTATTATACTCCATTGAATTTTTAATTTGATAATAATCGCACAATACTGCACCCTGCACAGCTCCAGGAGCTCCACCACAAAAATTTTTGGCGGAGGCTGAGGACTCAACCTCAATCCGAGTCACCTGGGCACCCCCACCAGAAGACAAACAACACGGTGACATTAAGTACTACAAAATATACTTTGTGGAGCACACTGACCCAGATGCACTGACCAAGGAGGTGACCATTTCGAACCCAAATACACATGAGTATGTGATCGACCAATTGAGGAAGTGGACAGAGTATAAGATCTGGGTTCTCGCTGGCACCTCTGTTGGTGACGGTCCACACACTGACCAAATCGTCATTCGCACCGACGAAGATGGTACTTGCAAACTCACATTCATTCTCAATTACTTAAAGACATTTCTAAGATTCCATTTTAAACCTCCAGCAACTCTTCATAACCTCAACATTCTTTCATGTCCCTCCTACTCTCTGCTGCTACTCTTTACACGCTTGCCTCCTTCACTTTCACTACTTTCACCTGTCAATTGCACTAACTCGCCTGTCAATGCATGCGAACTTTGTAGTTCTTAGCGTTGCTGCTTCACAAGCTTTCTTCTAGACGATCTCTGTAGTGTTTTAAGTAAGTCCTTGCAAACTCTGCCGAACGTCTGTCATGCTGTTTGAGTCGTGTGTGCCATTAATCATTTCTCGCCCTGTAGAAGAGTCTCAGTAGGTCGATCTCGTGAACAAGTTAATCATACCGAGTGACTTGTTATTAATACTCCCCAGTATTAATGCCTATTCCCTAAAGTAGCGTGCAGGACTGTAGAACGAGTAGTGAAATGAAGAATGCTCTCCCAGTTTAATGAAAGTGGTGCTCTGCATTTAAAAACGCTTATTCGTATTTTTCTACAAAATTTTTGATGTTTTGGACGTCACATTGTAAAGATTTAACTACAAGTCCATCCAATTTTTGTAAGTTAATTCCCTTTAACGTAGATTAATGCAGGATGTGTTTGAAGAAAGTAGCTAACGAGTAGAACTGCCTTGATTAGAAATTCACGCTTCATGTAGAAAAATTATTAGTCGAACATTTGATATAGTCAATAGTTTCTTATTGAATGAATACAACGTCTAGTCACTTTCCTTTCTACCAACTCACCAATCCTTTAAAAAAAGCATCCCTCAAACCCAAATCTTTCCTAAGAAAATATCCTAAACCAAACGTTACAAAAATATATCCAATTTCCACCATTCCATCATTCCATAATTTCTACAAAAAATAAACATTCTCATTACACTCCGAACAATTGAAAAACGCTGCATAATATAAAAACCTCCATTCCATCATGCCACGATCAATGTTACGTGTTGCACTTTTTACAACAACTTGGCTTTATATCTTAATTACTCACAGCCACCTTTTTACAAACATTTTTACATTTTTACTGCGGAATGCTGTTTAATATACCTACCTATATATATATACTTTCTTGTTCAGCTTTGGCTCACATTTTACATTTACATTGTTATGTATCCGCCTCGTACATAAGACTATGTGAAATCACCTTTTCTTTTATGCATTTACTTATATACACCAAAACGTATAATCTCAACAAGATCAAAAGCTTTCCTTTTATACTGCATTGAATATTTACTATGTCTTAAGTTTTAAACTCAACCAACAGCGCAGGCACTTACTAAACTTGAACAGAATTCACCACCCTAATTACTATCATTATACTATTAATGTAAACTAACAAAACACAAGGCACTCGCACTGCATTGCACCAATACTTAAGCAGCAGTAGCTCAGAACTATGGTATGCAAGCAGCACAGTATGCAATTAAAACTGCACCTTTCTCTGATCTCCAAAACTCCAAATCAATATGTATACAACATGAAAAACTCTCATTCATTCATGTAAAATATATATATAACATCATCCCACAGCCAACATCCTTTAGCACCTAAATACCTAGAATACCTACTAGTTGCATTCTCTTTGCACATTTCTCTCAACAAAAAGACGCGTTTATTCGCAAAAATCCCACAACTTTCTCCTACAGAAAGTTTGGACAAGTAACAATTTCATTGCCACTCTGCACCAACCAACTACCAACCAAGCCAAATACAGAATGAATAAAACTCTCAAAGTCCACTTTGACACAGTAAATCCTTAACCTTATCCCTAATGTGTCTTCCTTCGTCTGTGATAGTTTTGCACAATGTAATCCGTAGCGTTTTCGTTGTGGTCGTCCAAAACTTAGTTTATTTGTTTAGAAACCAACCATTTCACTGAAACTTTGCGTATTGTCCTTCTTTCCTCCTTCAAGTTATGTCAGTATCATATTACACACGCTTTTTGGATTTGTTCATTTTCCCTACGTGATTGTATGTGTGGTGGTGGTGATATTTCGATACCTTACTGAACTACTTCAATACTTTCACACTTTTCCTGTACTTGTCTTCTTTACACTTTTGTCTCCTAATCCTCATTCCCAGTCTGTTATGTACTTAAAAATAAGCACTTAAAACCATTCAAGACATTTTACATTAAACTTCAATATCTAAGACCAAAAATCATAAAATCTCAATCACCCACCAACCACCTTCCAAACCTCAAAAAACATTCCACCTACTTTCACATCTTTTGAGTTGCTGTCTCTGACCAAACTAACATTTGTATTTAATTTCTCTCTACCCACTTAACATTCTTGTCCAGCGATAAAACAGAATCAGTTTGTACAAAAAGGAAAATGTACTCATTTGTTTCTCTCTGATTTTTGTGTCTGTCTCTGAAACTCATTGATTGGGTGACTTCCTCCGATCCCTTCGTACGTGTGTCTCTCACTCTTTCGTGGCCCATCGAACTAATCCTAAACTAAAATGAATGATAATGGCAAATGGTTTACTTCTCCTGGCTAACTGTTAAATACGAACGCATTATCTAACTTTGTACGAAAACCAAAAATCTCGCTCTACCTTCTCCGGCTTAATCAGTCAACAGTAAGTAAAACCACCAACTACTTTAATATCTTTATCATAAAAATAGATAATTTAGTTAGGTTTTTTCATTCACTCTTCCTCCTCTCTGTGTATTCATCATACGAGTCAGAAAAGCATATACAAAATTTCATCTCATATATGCCAAACCCCTAAAGTATTCCCTGACTTGATGACTTTCTATAACTTCCGGTTACTTACCTAATATCATGTCTCTCTAGGGTCTCTTGGAGCATTCATAGGGGATTAACGGTCATGTGCAGTGCCTTATGTTACTGATAGTTCGTAGGGTTAAACTTTCTCTTCTAGTTCATCAGTATTCATAGTGCTTTTCTTATTAAAATCTCATTGTACCAAAATCATTCTAGCAGTTTTCTTCAATTCTTATATAGCTTTAAAACTTAATAGTTTTATAAAGAGTCTCTAGATTCCTAGTTTGGGTAGTTTTCGCAAAACCAAATCAGTAGTCGTGTTGTCCTATTTCTTGTTTGGAATTGTAGAACACATATTTGTTACATTTTATTCATCGGCATTAGGAAATGGTCTTCGCACGTACGACTCTTTAAGAAATCGTACTCATTCCATTATCTTCTATTGACTAAGAATAAAATAATACTAAAGTATAATAATATTGTTTTTCAGTTTTAATCAACCTCTGCTTTGGCCTTTTTATTTTCTCCATGTTGGAAACTTATTGCATAAATTTTTGCACGGATTTTTTGTATCCATTTCCTTCCAATATGTAAATACAAACGAATATTATTCTTTTGTTTCTCGAGCTTTTGTTAATAACAGTATGATTTCTTTTTTACTTGTCTTAAGGAATTCCTTTTAAAGTATTCTCCGTCCTTTAGTTTAATTATTTCCACGTGTTTCCTTTGTTCTGTTACTTCTTTATTAACAAAAAATTACTTTTTTCTTTCTTAGACTTTCTCTTTCAAGCTATTTCTTGGAAGAGAAAGCCTTTCTATTTTTCAATTTCAATCCAGCCATAAGTTGTATGGTTTATTTTGGGTCTGACTTTGTATCTCTCAACTCCCGTTATTATGCCTTATATGTGTTGTGTCAATATGTGTTGTTGTATGTCATTGTCTTCAATCTAAAGACGTGGTATTAATGATGTTGACTGGATTAATAGTCCCTGGGGAGCCGCAAAACGTGAGCGTGGAGGCGTTAAATTCAACAACAATTCTGATCCGTTGGGACCCACCTAATCAAAATGAGAAGCACGGTGTTATACGAGGCTATCAAATCCACGTCCAGGAAATCGGAGAGGATGGAGACAGTTTGCTCAATCAACCCCTTCGGTTTGATGTGTTAGATGGCAAAGCGAGAGTATACAATGTCACGGATTTACAACCCGATACTAAGTATGCTGTCCAAGTTGCTGCTCTCACGAGGAAAGGAGATGGGCTTCGGTCGAAGAAAGTTAATGTGAAAACACCCGGTGGTGTTCCTTCCCGACCGGATTTGACTTTAAAGTAAGAGTCTTGTAAAACATGGGTGTGTGAAATTGCTCCCAAATTGATTGATTCCTTCCTTCTCATTCCAGAGTCCACAATTCCGAAACCTCAGTTTCCATCGAGTTGGAGTGGACCAAACCCACCCAAACCTTTGGAGATGTCCAGGGCTACCGAGTCAAGTTCGGACCGAGAAGTGAACCTCTTCAAGAAGCGATCTTGGATGGCCCTAAGGTTCACCATTACAAGATCCAGAAACTCGGTAAGCTCAATATATGTAATTTATCGTGTCTAGATTTCGTCCTACATTCCCCCGCAATAAATTAACTTAATAGTTTCGTAATGGATTTTTTATTAACTTTCACCACTAACTTTCTTCCTCACAGAACGTGGCGTTGAATATGAATTCCGGGTCTCAGCCAATAATCACGTTGGATATGGTCAAGAAGTGCTCAAGTACTATACTACTCCTGAGGGTGCGCCCACCGGACCACCAACCAATATATCACACCGGTTTCAAACCTCAGATGTGGTTGCTGTTACGTGGGATCCACCTCTACCGGAAGACAGAAATGGCCAGATCCAGAAATATCACGTTATATTTCACAGAAAAATGGGTGTGTCTACTGAGAGAAATGTGTCGGTGACAAAAGTAAGAGCAGTTGAACGTATACCTTATTCTCACATTGAGAGAAATATTACTATAATCACTGTATTATTTGTAACATAGGCTGTCTTCGGATCTCTTGAGGAGAACCAAGAGTACTGGGTTCAAGTTAGTGCAGCAACAAGTCAAGGAAAAGGTCCGTTGAGTGAGAAATATCCTATAAAGACAGAAAAAGAGATGATTCGAGCACCCACAAATGTCCAAGCAATGGCTACATCGGATTCCACCGCGGAAGTGTGGTGGGAAGGTGTTCCAGCGCGTGGAAGACTTATAGGATACACAGTCTTCTACACAACTACAGCTGTGGAAGACTTGGACACTTGGCAAACAGTCTCAGTCCCTGTAACCATATCCGCTGATCTCATGAACCTGGAAAAGAATTCTCAATACGCCGTAGCCGTTGCAGCGAAAACAATGAGTGGTCTCGGAAGACTGTCAGCCCTTGTGGACAACGTAAGAATAAAGCCCGAAGACGTTCCTCTGCATCTCACAGCCGATGACCTTAGCACACACAGCATGACTCTCCGTTGGGCCCGTCCCGTCCGACTGAACCCCATAGAGTACAAGATAACTTACGATGCTTTCAAACAATTCGTAGACTCGGATGGCATCTCACAAACCCAAGTGTTCAAACCCAGAGAGATTACAGTTTCTCAGGATAAAGAGAGCATGACTATTGGAGAACTTTCTCCATTTACCACGTACAATGTGAATGTCACAGCCGTTCCTCCAGATCACAGCTACCGTCCTCCGGCAAAGATTACCGTTACTACTCACATGGCTGCTCCTCAGCCGATGGTCAGACCTGACGCTTGCAATCAAAAAGGAAAAATCTTTCTCTACTTGCCTCAAGCATCTGAGGAATACGGACCCATTTCCCATTACTACTTAATTATAGTCCCCGACACTAACAAACTCAAGGGAAAGATTCCTGACCAATTCCTAGTGGATAACATGGCAGCTCTCACAGGTCAACTGGCCAAAGTCTCCATAGTCGGATCATCGTATTCCTTAGACGACGACTCGGATGATGAAGACACTCCTGTGTTAACCCCATACATCGCTGCACGCTTCCTTCCACGCTCAACTCCTCGGAGATTCCCCCTTGGTGACGGATCTATCCAACATGGATATGAAAACAAACCCTTGCAGGTTGGCGTACGGTACAAAGTCTTTCTACGAGCGGTGGTGGATACTCCCCAGAAAGTAAGTGTATGTATGTACACAAATTGAATCCCATGCTGTGTACATCGTACAGCCTCACACAACAAGTGATGAATGACTTTGTAAGACTTTGAACAACTCTCTCTTTCTCTTACTTTCCAGCATCTGTACACATCCAGTCCATTTTCGGATACGATATCACTTTCAATGACCGAATCGGATTCGTGCGAGCCACCCACTCCAACCAATGGTCCTGGCATTCATACCCAACCAGGACCGTACAACAAGAAGAACCTTGAGAATGGCATGTTATGGGTTGTAGCTCCAGTAATTGCGGTCATCTTCGCAGCTTGTTCTCTACTTGTATGCTTCCTTTTCAAAAGGTAAGGGTGAAAGATCATGTCGTGATACATTTTCCTTTGGCTTCATCAAGTATTTAAGAATCACTTGAAGAATTGGACGACTTCACTTAACTCTCTCGTGTGTGTGTTTGTGTGTGCAGATGAAAGTTTGTGCAGACTTTCTTTTTTAAGTGCCTTTTCAGTTGCATGCAACTCGCAACACAGTTCTTTAAAGTAACCTTACATCACAGTAGTAACATGATGACAGTGTGTGGAACTGGAGAGTGAACTACTACTACTCCTCCACGCATTTAGGTTTAGTTTATCCTTGCTTGATTCTACTTGACGAAAGCTAAGTGGATTGGAATTCACGTAAAAAGTTGGAAAAATTGCGCAGGAAATATACCTAGTGGTTCAAAGGTTTAAGAAGTGAAAGCAGTAGTAAAAGGTACACACACGCAATGTACAGTTTGACAAGAGATGAAGACTGGCGAGTGGCGACCGACTTATGTTGAAAGCAGGAAGGGTCGATATTTTCAATCAATGTTACGTAAATGATTGATAAAAAGGAGAGTTTTTCTCATTTTAAGTTGACGAGAGTTTAGGAATTCTTATACGCAGTACACGCAAGAGTTTAATCACATTGTGACGAGACTGGCTACAAAAGGTTTGTGTAGTAAATAATTACACCTGATGGTAGGTAGCTTTCTAAAGTGAAAGTGTAGTATCGGAATGGCACATGAATGCTGCTCACTACGCATACCCACAATAACTCCCTTGTGGTTTGGGTCTTGGACAGGAAGCGTTTCATATGTTAAAATGACATTGACTTTTGACAGCAAAATTACTAGAGGTTTTTCTTTCCAAAAGGCTTATCGCTTCCCAATGGAATTAACAGAAAATTCGTGTGTTCTTTTGTAGAAGGCGTGTAACCCACAAGCATGTCGACCAATCGGGAGCTTTGAAACCTCTGATGCAAGGAACTGACGGAACAGACGGAAATATGCCTACTGGGTACATTACATCTGGAATTGGCATTCACACCATAGGATCCGATGGTATTGGAGGTCTAGACGCTCCTTGCGATCCTGTCGAAATGAGGCGAATGAATTTCAAAAGTCCTGCGATGATCCAACATCCTCCTATTCTTATAAGTGATCTGGCTGCCCACATTGATCGCCTTAAAGCACATGATAATCAGTTGTTCTCCTTGGAATACGAGAGCATCGATCCTGGACAACAGTTTACTTGGGAGAGTTCGAATTTGGATTGTAATAAACCGAAAAATCGCTATGCAAATGTGGTTGCATATGACCACTCAAGAGTTGTCCTGCAGCCTGTCGATGGAATTCCTGGGTCGGATTATATAAATTCCAATTACTGCGATGGGTATAGAAGACAAAACGCTTACATTGCAACTCAGGTAAGAGTAACAAACTTAGGTTATTATGATGTATACTGAAATTAAAGATTAATTGGGGTACTGTGAAAAATTGCAGGGGCCACTTCCAGAGACGTTCGCAGACTTCTGGAGGATGTGCTGGGAAGTAAATACCGCATCTATTGTAATGATGACCCGATTGGAAGAACGAGCTCGGGCGAAATGCGATCAGTATTGGCCATCCAGAGGCTCAGAAACTTATGGAGACATCACTGTTACTCTCAGAGAAGTTCAAGAACTAGCCACTTACTGTATACGAAGCTTTCTTGTTCGAAAAACTGCTGTAAGCTACTTATTGTACCCTTTCACATGTGAAGTTAATGATTCTACATGAGATTTCCTTGGCCTTTCCCACAGCCTGGAATGCAACAAACGAGAGAAATAAAGCAGCTGCAATTTACAGCCTGGCCAGATCACGGAGTTCCCGATCACCCGGCACTCTTCTTGATGTTCTTGAGACGGGTGAAGTATCTTAATCCTCCAGATTGCGGACCGATGATTGTCCACTGCAGTGCTGGCGTAGGAAGAACTGGATGTTTCGTTGTGATTGATTCCATGTTAGAAAGGATGAAGTATGAAAATACGGTGGATATCTACGGCCACGTTACTTGCCTAAGAGCTCAACGTAATTATATGGTAAGACAAAACCTTTGTTATCAGTCTTTCTCGAAACGAACTCTACAATTTTTACACGATTTCTCGTGATTTCTCTAGGTTCAAACCGAAGAACAGTACATATTCATTCACGATGCTATATTAGAAGCCATTATATGTGGGAATACAGAGATTCCTGCGGATAAACTGCAAGAACACGTGGATTATTTGACGACTCTCCATCCAGGAGAGTCTTATACAGGCTTGGATATTGAATTCAAAGTAAGCCACGGCAATTCTTGAGGAAAGTAACAAAGTTACGTAAATGTATAACAAGTTTACTTTGTTTTTTCAGAAATTATCAAATATGAAGATAGACCCAAGCCGTTTCAAGAGTGCTAATGAATCGTATAATTTAAGAAAAAATCGCCTTGTAAATATCCTTCCATTTGAAAACACGCGAGTGATTCTTCAGCCTATTCGTGGGGTGGAAGGATCAGATTACATCAATGCTTCGTTTATAGACGGGTATAAGGACAGGTGAGCCCCGAACTCCGGTTGCAGATACATTTCTAATTACTAACATGAGGGTTCAGGTGTTGTATTTGCGCGTAATTTGGGGATGCTTGCTTTCTTTCCATATTTATACTTGACCCGGTACCTTCCCTACCATGTAAACTTGCACAATGTTGGATGGACAGAAACGCTTACATCGCGACTCAGGGGCCTCTCCCTGAAACAGTAGAAGACTTTTGGAGAATGCTGTGGGAACACAACTCAACGATCATTGTGATGCTAACTAAGCTACGAGAAATGGGAAAGGTACGTAACAAACAAACAGATTAGGAATCATAAGTACAATCATAAATGCTAAACTTAATTTTCATTCTGGGATTTTAGGAGAAATGCTGTCACTACTGGCCTAACGATCGATCCCAAAGGTATCAATGTTTCGTTGTGGAACCAATCGCAGAGTACAATTTAGCACAATATACTCTTAGAGAATTTAAGGTATGAACCCTTCAGAGTCTCTTCGTTGCATTCTTATTTATGCCGAATTTTAACAAATGCAATGTCTGTAGATAACTGACGCTCGAGACGGACAGTCTAGAACTATAAGACAATTCCAGTTCGCAGAATGGCCGGAACAAGGAGTCCCGAAGTCTGCAGAAGGATTTATAGATTTCATCGGTCAAGTTCACAAGACAAAAGAACAGTTTGGACAAGAAGGTCCCATTACCGTTCATTGTAGTGCGGGTGTCGGACGAACGGGTGTCTTCATAGCATTAAGTATTGTTCTTGCTCGAATTCAAAACGAGGATATTGTGGATCTCTTCCAAACTGTTAGAATATTACGGACGCAACGGCCTGCCATGGTTCAGTCGGAGGTACGTACACACAATAATTTTGTAATCGTATAAGAAACTCTCCTGCAGGAAAGTCTTTCTCTGCTACTAGAAATGCAAATACAATAATAGAAATCGTGTATGCTAACTTATCTTTATTTCATTTCCCCCAGGACCAGTACGAATTCTGCTACCGAGCTGCACTGGAATACTTGGCGTACGACCAATACGCATAAGAAGTTTGGAAAGCAACGATACTTCTATGTTCCGTGTGTGTATCGCCTTGCTGCACAGCTACTCTTGGTGTAATATGATTGTTCCATTTGTCAAAGATCTTGTTTCATCAATGTGTAGAATATATCCATTACCATATTATCGTTGAATTCACTTTGTAGTCAGAAGGAATTCTCCGTTTCTCTAGACTTACTCTTGATGTATAAAACAAATGTCTCTATTTTTGAAAAGACTGAACAACTATCAGCTACAAAGGAATATGTATATACTAACCATAGCTTGATAATATGTATATATATAATAATAATAGTAATAGATGTGTACCATGCTTTCACTTGTTCTATGTGTATAGTAAACTCCAACCTGTGGATGCGAGACAGGTTAATCTATTATGAATTACAAAACAAGTACTCTTGTTTTTTCACGGAAGATACAGTAAGGCTATAACGCGTTACTTATATCTCTGTGTATCATATGCAATAGTTTGTAAGAAATTGAAAGCCTAAAAGGTCTTCACCATTACAGATATAAAATGATACGTTCAACCGTGTTTCACTCGTCAGACAATAACAGCTTTTGTATCGCTCCCCTTGAATGAATTTCAAGAAAAGTCACTTATGATTATCACATAGTTATGTGTACGCTAAGACTAAGGTTTTTTCAAAAATGACATGCCATATTTTTTCATCGAATATCTACTTAATTTTTGTAAATCATTTTTCAACTTCTTAACTTGTAGAATAAGTGATAATATCTCGCAGCAAACCTTCACTCAGACGTTTCATGTGTGTTACTCAAGAATAAAGCTAAATGTAGTATATAGTTCCTTTCAAGGAGTCTGCTACTGTCGATTTACATCCGTTTTAACATGAACGTCTTGTACTTAAGGAAGTGAAGGGTTTGAAATGTTAAGTTGTGACATAACGTAACAAAAACAAATCAGTATTTCGTGAAATGCATCAGGTTGTATTTACACTCTTGACTAAAAGATTTACATGAGCAAATCAGAGTCCATAAATGGATGTTAAGTTGAGTGTAATTTTGCTTCCCACTGAAAAGTGACCCAGTTATCAGTAACTTGTGATTTTATGTAATAAAGGTATCGCATTAAATTACTTAATTTAGAATGAGAGTGATCCTCATCACTCAATTGATTAACCACTAAACTCGCTATAACAGTTGTTGTGATTATGTTAACTGATTTTGTGTAGACTGCGCAGCTATTTAATTGTCAGTGTGAATTGCTGTCAAAATAGATCCTCTAGTGTACTAGTAGGACGCGAAGGAATATCTCTCATGTCTATTTCTATATCTGTCATTTAATGTTATAATGATAGTCGACAGTGTAAATGTCGTCATCTCGTGTCTCATGTAATACATTATTAGACATGGACGAAAATAAATTAGTCTAATCTGTAATATAGGATTTAAATAGTTTTATTTCTGTACTGTTTTTGCATTGCTTATAATATTCTTGTGAATGTCTATACGTGTCTCGTGTCCGTACCATTAAATGTTAAAATGTTATTTATTATTCGACGAGTCATATTAAACTATTATAGATTTGTACGGTGTAGGTATATATATGTATACTAATCTTTAGCTAATTATTACTAATCAAATATTAATAACTTATTGCTCTGTTAATGCAATGTTAAGTCTTGAGGCGTACTATATACTTATAACTGTGAATGCGTGCATATGAGTCTAAAATATCAGAAAGAAATGTTTATCAAGTAATTCTTAATAGTCGAAATATTGTACTCATCAAAACGTTAAAACTAAATACTTTGAAGATGTAACAGAAGTTTTAATAAAATCCATATCATCGTTTTTACTGGATATCTCTTGTCAAAG
>JAQGAB010002082.1:0-13279 GCA_034696565.1 Isotomurus graminis
CAAATGCAAACTTACCCTGTCCACCTGTGCTTGAGATGCTTGCATCAATGTCTGAAGAACTATGTCTAAATATTTCCGGAAGTCTGATCCAATTGCTAGAGCCACGTCTCCTATTACTGAGAGAATCTGCGGCTTCACAGACCTTGGAACGTTAGCGTTCTAAAGAAAAGTAAAATATGTGAAACAGCTCATGAAGTCTCAATCTATCATTGGCTACAGTCACTTACTCCTAAATTCTGCAAAAGTGAACCCATAATATCATCGCAATATGGTAGGGCTTTATGACCCAGAGCACGGCAAATATCTCCACTGACACCCACTGCAGCTGAGCATACCTGCAATTTGCAATGCAAATGAGATTGATACTTAGTGTCTACTCTGGATGCATGCAAGATTAGTAAAACTTAAACTCACAGCAGCATCGCCAATATTCTGAAGGCTAGTCACCAAAAATGGCCTAAAAGAATCCATATATTTCAAAAAATCTTCCCCTAAAACCTCAGTCAATGTAGAAACTGCCATGAGCGCATCTTCTTGGACTCCTCCAGAGCGACCTCCAGGCCCACTTAACATCTGAAGAAGGGCTCGCATGACGTGGTCTGATATCTGAGGTGCGTCATTCTTTGACACTAATTTTGAAAATGATGGTTACAAATCAATCAAAAAGAAACAGAAGAAGTGTTTAGTTAAACTTACCTTTACGTAGAACGCTTTGAAGTGTAGCACATAACGAGCTCTGTAGTTCATTAAATTGTGTACGATCTCCAGCATTGTTTTGACTTTCCATTACCAGTACAGTTTCCAACCTCTTCAAAATGACGACAGTAGTACGTTGCACGGTATCGTAGCAGTCCCTTGGAGAGTTTTTGATCATTTCCATTAAAGCTTCATACGCAGCAGGTCTTAAATTAGCCTGATTGCCATCAACTCGGTCCGTTGTCGTCAAGAGTTTATCTACGATCGGTCCGAAAAACGGCGTGAGGACGTATGTGTCTGGTTCTCTAGAGTCGTCAGCTCGATTCTCTGCTGCGTTCTCATAAGCAGCTTCCGCCAAACTGCTCAGAGCCCAGCAAGCATTGGACGCTACTCTAGGTTCCGCTTCTAGAGCAGTGGCAAGGGCCATCAACAGCTGTGAAAGATAAGTTTGATTCAACGCAGCTTCTGAGACGACTTCGCAAATCCTTCCCAGTGCCCAAGCAGTTGTGTCTCGCACGACGACGTTTTCATCACTCATGAGAGAAATGAGAGTTGGCAGAGCGTGTTCAGCCAACGGTCTCATTGTCTTGGGTTCAGGTCCCTCCATAATGCAACCAAACGCCATGACCGCTGCATCTCGGAATTTCCAATCGGCATGCTTGATGTTATTTTGGACGAAAGGTATTACATGAGGTACAATGTCATCCTCGCAACAGTTGGCAAACAACATGAGACACACTCCCGCTGCTTTGCAAGGATTCCAGTCGTCATCGTCGTCGACCATTTCCTAAACAAATTGTACACGCTGCATTTACCGCTGTCTATAATAAACTTGGACGCAAGAATAATACTTGTATTTCCACTTACTTGTTTTGTTAGCGTTTCTAAAAGGATAGGAACTAAGTACTGCAGACCTCCTTTGGCATAGAACCGTGAAGTTCTCTGCGGTGGGCGGCCAAGTTCTTGTGCTTCACTGAGCTCAATGGACAAGTCAACCTCCTCATCACAAACATTTGACCAAAATTCAATTCCTTGGAGCGCTACATCATCCGCGTCCGACTTCATAGCATCGATCGTGATAGCGAAAAGAGCATTGTTCATGTAAAATTCCATGTGCTGGTAGTATAAAGTCATGATCTTCACTAAGCACTGGAGTGCAGCAACTTTTACTTGGCAGTCGGTGCACTGCGTAGCCTCACACACGACTTGCATGATGTAATGCCGTTCAGTCTACCGAAATCAATAGAACCACAATGATTTCAACCATTCGAACACAAGCCTCGCTGCTTGGTAGATCAATATCACTTACCTCAGTATCAAAATTGGATTTAGTGAATTCGAGAGAATTCAGGAGAGCATTTGTGGCTGCCAGCCGGACTTTATTCGAAGGCTCATCCTTCTTCATTCCATGTACGATAGCCGTTAGTATGTGATTAGCCTGAGTTACTAGAACCTCAGGATCCTAAAACAGACAAATGGAGTGTTAAATAAGTAATGAATGGATTCTCCACTAATCAATCAATACAAACTTACGATATCGGCACAAATATATCCTATGGCTTCTAAGGATGCCTCTTTTAATAGCTCATTTTGTCCTAATTGTTGTCCAGTTACATTATGCACCAACAATGGTATCACTTCGGGCCAGTGACCCACTGGCAATTCAATAACGGCGATATAAGCTACACACTGAGCAGCTGAACTCGGTCGCACAGCTTCCGTCCCTAAAGCTCCCGATACCTGAGATCAACAACTTCAATCAGACTTCATTCCATTAAGATTAACGAGCAGGAGGAATGTAAACTTACTTTGCTCTTCACGAATATCTTGGCATCACCGGGGAGAGCCAGCCATCTTTGCTGATACTGCTCCTTAACCCCCGCATCCTTAGACGTCAAATGATTCTTAAGCTGAAGGCCTGCAGCCATTCGAGCCACTGGAGTACACGCCACATTGGCCAGGATTTCAGACAGAGATCGAACATATTCCGGCTAAAATAAAAACCCCACGCAATTTGCAACATTGTAAAAAGCAATTCCCGTGAGCGAATTAAGTTTGTAAACTTACGAAATTAGCGACAGCCGCTTGTTCCAAATACTGTTGAGCAGCGACGAGCTCATTCTGATCTGCAAGACACGCAAGAAAAGGTTAGAATTGAGTCTTGTGACAGTTGGAAAGGACAAAGGTGACGGCGGGGAAGTAGGTACCTGGAGAGACGGTCTTTTCGAGAATATGGACGAGATTGGTAGCAGCCATTTCGACACTTGGAGCTCCACGCGTCCTTCCTCCACACCGCGATATCGCCTTCCTAGAGCCACGGACAACGTTTCAGCGCTCCGTCACCCCCACCGCGAGTAGTTTTGAATTGTTTTTTGTTGGGTGGGGAGATGATGATGGTGGAGTCACTTACTTGGGGCTTCTGAGGTAGGCCTTTGCGAATCGGATGATGACGGTCACACCCCCCGAGAGAAATAAAAAAGGATATAAAATGAAATAGCGATGAGTAGCGAGTTTAGGAGGTGGTGGTGGTGGTTCGTTGTATAAAAAGACCGGCAGACGAGGAGGAAGTCTTTGTGTTGAGAGGGAGCGACAGAGGGAACGGCCAACCACCCGACCCGCACTCATTCAAATCTCCCTCGACACCTCCGTCCCACTTAATCACCTCTTCCCTCCCTCCTCACCACTTAATCACTCGGAATATGCGTTCAATAATGACGCACTTAATCCGTTCCCATTTTTCATATGAATTTTATTTCCTAGTGTGAACCTCACTTGGGGTGTTTTTACTTCCACCAAATGTACAATGAAGACGCATTCATTCTTAATTTACTTACAAATGCATTAATTAATAATACACATTTTTGTATGTAAACTTACACAAAGGTTTCTTTTCTTGTGGCTAATACAAATGTTTGTTAATGTTATGCTGTTTTTAATTATGCAGATGGTAGCGCTTTGGGTTGTCACATAATATCTTCCTTCGTATAGTACGAACACAAATATATTTTAAGAAGGGGGGAAGCAAGACTAAGAGCTACTGAGGAATAATAAGGTTCGTGTATGTCATACGTACAAAAAAGTCACAGATACAAAGAACAACCTTTGACAGATCATGAGAGACACTTATTCATGTAAACGCCCAACTATCAACTCATGGATTCATGAATACATCACGACTCTGTGAATTTCAAAAGCGGCAGCATCTTAAACCAAAACTGTCGATACCTACATTATTACGAAGATGATAATACAACTGTATAACAAATCAGACTTAAGGAAGCTTTTCCTTCGTAGAAAACTAACTAGGATTTTATAACAACCATCAAATGTTAATCTATGCAGAATCGTCTGTAAAGAAATTCATGAGTTTCTGTAAATACTAGTCGTAAGTACCAAAGGTTTGGTGACAACACGTTATCTACGCGCTGTGGTCAAAGTATCGAAACAATAAAAAGTTACAAAGTGTGTGAGCTATTTACAAAACACAGTTGAGACACTACAAATAACTATTATGATGATGGACGAGTTACAAAAACATACCACACGTGATTACAACAGACATTTCAAGACAAATCGACGATATTTTAATACTAAATCGCAGTACATGTACTCACGACTAAGGAATTCCTACTGAATATCTTAAGTAAATCTTCGATTAGATAAATATTCCGGGAGCTGGAGGATCACGACAGGGAGAGGTATCTTCATTATAAATATCTCATTTTATTCGTCTGTGGTTTTGTCATAACATTACGTCTAGTTTGTATGCTAACGGGTAGCCACGCCAAAATCATGTCGCGGTGGCTTATCATCATTCAACAGAATGTTCAGGATACACTAAATATTGGCCTCTCGTCTCTTCGACATTTAAAACTTTCTCAATAGTCTGTAATAATGAGTACACCGCGGAAACGAATACCCTACTGCGCATCCAGTCATTAGTGATGAGGCTAAAGATCACCATTGTAAGTTTTTGGAAGTGGAAAGTAGATAAATCATCAGCAGCAGTGATTTTACTACAAATCCACTTCTTAAAAGCTTTGCAAATATCTTGGAAGGCAGTTTAATCAGAAGAGGGTTCTCCTGCGGATTCGGAAGCGCCTCCTTTCATTTTATAAACTGCTTCCTCCAGTCGACTTCGATTAGCAGCAGCAGATCTTCGAGTTGTTCGACCGGCATCCCGTGGAGTGTCTTCTTTCGCTAAGCGTTCCTTCTTCCTTTCCATGAGTAGTTGCCTTTCAGCAGATGTAAGTCCTCCTCTGGAATCTTCTCGATCTCGAAGTCGCTTTTCTCTTCTAGTTTCCATCTTCTGTTGGGCCATTTCCTTTTCCAGCTCTTTACTCTCTAAAATTAAACACGTTTTGGTTAGCAAAAAAACTTTCGTTTAAGGTCAACGAAAAACAAGTCGACATGTTCGTACCTCGGAGAACTATTCTCTCGGCATTTTCCGATGGTATATCATCATCCGGGAGCTCATCTTGGTGGTTACCCATTAGGCTCTTGAGACTTTCATCATCAGAGTCTTCAGGATTCGGAGCTGCAGTCTGTGCCATCATCATTGCAGCAACGGTAGATGCTTGGGGGAGGTCTGGAGCGAGAGGTACTTGATGGCGGCTACTACTACTTCCGCCACGATCTGTGGCATGGAGTCCCTGAGTGGCTTGGGTGAGGGCTGCCAGTTCTTTAAGATCTTTTTTAGAGAGCGATGGAATATTCAAACCAGCGAGGCTCGCAGCGGAGAGTGGATTGGCAGGAGGTCTACCTTTGCTGCCAGAACCCATTGAACCTTTCTTTCCACTGCCTCCGGCTCCTGATTCCCCACCTAGTCCATTCAGTAGAGACGAACCTTGACCCAGATTACCAAATGGAGACCCCGACATTCCGCTTCCCATGGGGAAAGAACCCAGTCCGAGTGGGTTGTACATCAAACCCGGGTTCGGGAATAAAAACGGCAGCGAGCCTTGGAGTAGATTTTGTTGCGATTGAGCGCTTGATGACGAGTTCCCACTGGATTTTTTGCCTTTGTCTTCCTTCTTGTTCGAAGAGCTGGAATTCTGAGGTGCTGATCTAGATGGTGTAGAGGAACGCGGAGTGTCCTTGCCACTTTTAGACTCGTTGGCTCCAGAACCTCCCACTGAGGACATTCCTGGCATATCAGATCCGAACCCCATTCCCGGGAATCCAAGGCCAAATAGGGAATTGGGAAGGCCGAGGTTGCTCATCCCTCCTAAAGATCCCAAGTTAGCTAGATTACCCAAGGATCCTAGATTCCCGAGTGAACCCAAACCACCGAATGGCATAAACAACGGATTTTTCGGATCTAAAGCACCAAAGCTGGCCAGCAGGTTGGGATTAATACCAGACAAACCTAAAAAGTTCATACACATGAGTTTATAAGTGTTTACGGAGTCGAATTACAATTTCTGAATGAACAGTATTTTTACCAGGTAGAGAGGAGAACGCTGAGAGATTGGGAAAGGCATTACTAGCACTTGACGTTGGCACAGAGGTGGAATTTGAAGTGGGAGTGGACGCAGGTGGACTAGTCAGCGTCGGAGGCCTTCCCGGTCCCTTCTTCTTAGCTTCACCAGACAACCTCTTTTGCAGGTCCGAAGGAAGGTTTCCTCGTTCCTTCACCAGCTCTGCCCACCGAGGATCCACATCGTAGTTCTGGTTTTCTAGCAGCCATTGGGCTAAGTGCTTCAATTGTGGAGCCTTGGGTCCAGTGATCTATACGAGTAATAATATTTTTAGTAAATAGTTTTCAGCCCAGGTATCCACCTTTGTTGCAATGACAACTTCACAGCCCCACAAAATTGGAGCCCTAGCAGCAAAGTCAGAGTCAGAATGCGCTACATAAAAATTGACAACCTACAGCCTACAGCTCCGTACTGCCCCTCCCTACTTTAGCTATCCTCTCCCCTGCTTACAACTAAAACTTCAATGTCCCCCCCTCGATTTCAAGACTTGGGAAAGCCCTGCAATGACGTGTTCACAAAAGGGTACCATTACGGCTTGTTCCAGCTGAACTCCTCTCAGAGAACTTGTGGAGGTGTGGGGATCAAGACGAGTGTCACACACACCTTTGATGACGCAGCCTTCAAAGGGTCCCTGGAAGCGACTCTCAAGCCCTTGTGTGGACTTACCTACGTTAGTAGATGGCTTTCAAGTGGCTACATCTTCAATGGGATAAGCCTAGCGGACAGATTAGCCCCTGGGCTCAAAGTCGGAGTGGATACGAACTGGTCTCCCGACACTGGGGACAAGACAGCGATTCTGAACGGACAGTTCGTGAATGACCTAGTTAACATGGAGTTCGATGTTTCGGCAGGGACAGACAAACCTGACTACCCTGCGACAGGCTCAGTAGTTGTTGGATACGAAGGATTCCTGGCTGGAGCCAGAGGGGAAGTTATTTCCGGGGGACTGGCTAATTCAAAGGTCGTGCTTGGCCACTCTGTTGGAGATACTCAGGCATTCATGTCCGTGGAAGACGGAGGTGCTGATGGAGCCAAGTTTCGAGGTTCGATCTTTCAACGGGTGACTAACCGACTCGAGTCTGGAATAATCTTTGGCTGGGGAGGAAAAGAAGAGGAGGGTTCTAAGACAGGAGGAAAGCTAATTGGAGTGGCAGGACATTATCTAGTGGATCCCTGCTCTTCAGTCAGGGGCAAGTTTGCTAACGACGGACAATTAGGCATCGGGTACGACAGCAAAGTTCGAAACGGCGTCACTGTTGCAGTTGCGGCCAACATAAATCTCATGAGCTTCAACGAAGGTGGACACAAAGTAGGATTCGGAGTTACCTTCGAGCAGTAGCGTCATAACTAAACCTTGTAACACTAAATCCTAACACTATCAGTCCAAATTATCTGTTTCCCATTGTACTTTAACACTCTGGTACAAGTTAAATTTCCAATGGCCGAATAAACTCTTGATCGCATTGCAACTCAACTTGTCCACATTTAGTATGAACATTTAAGTAATACATTCAAAGTCATACCTTTTTCCCGTTCGCTCGATGAACCACCGGAACATTTTCTTCACCGCTTAATTTGTTCCAGTCCATCATCAATGGGTCTGACCTAGGCTGTCGTCTTCGTCTTCTGTCCAACATTTCTGGTGATGGTGGCCGCTCCGGTGTTAAGTTAGCGTGTTCCGCCAGCCATTTGTTGACTTTGGCGTCATGCGAAAACAGGTCAAACTTAGGGACCGCTATTTCCGCCAATCGACCGATATCACATTTGGGCATTTCAGAATTAATTTGTTGAGAAGAGCCGGGGGAGGGAGTAGCCCCTGCGAAGCATGTTTTACAAGAGTATTAGTATATGGATTCCTAAATGCATTGATGGATTTGAAGTCTCATGTACCTGTTGTTCCTCCCCTCGCAGCTTCCTTTTTGCTGTTATTAGCAGAGAGGTTGGCAGCGGCTGCATTTGCTGCTGCGTATTTGCTAAAGTCCTTCAGTTCTTTGGAGTTGAACATCGACAATGCGCTCAAAAGAGGATTATTTGACATATTGGACATGTTCGAAAGGAACGACTGTGCAAACGCTTGAGCATCCTTAGAAGCTTGTGCCGATGCAGCACTGGAGCCGTGATGGACTTGTGGTGAAGGTGTACCACTTCTCGCTCCACTCGAGATTTGGGGCGAAACGGAGTTTCTGGATAGTGACCCATGAGCAGCCTGAGGATGCATGTTACCAGAACTGCTAGAATGCCGTCCGTGATCCTTGTTAGACGATCTTTCAGAAGGCATTGGAGGTGAAAACATGTTTGATCCTTTCGCCGCTGACAATCCAAAGACAATCTCGTCCAGTTTCTTCTTCTTCTTGTCTTTCTCCAACGGCAATGGTTCGTTAGGGTCTCCAGTGTCACCCATCTACGAAGTATAAATTTTATCTTTAG
This sequence comes from Isotomurus graminis, assembly GCA_034696565.1. Taxonomy (NCBI): domain Eukaryota; kingdom Metazoa; phylum Arthropoda; class Collembola; order Entomobryomorpha; family Isotomidae; genus Isotomurus; species Isotomurus graminis. The sequence goes on from JAQGAB010002082.1 coordinate 8,604, forward strand.
AAACAGCCCTCCCAATCGACGCGAATCAGCTTTTGGGAAAGTAAAGTGTCAAAGAAAACAACTTACTATCATATCCTTTACCTTTCGTTTCTTCAGTCGGTCCAACATATTTTCCAACTTGGAAACTTTCTTGGGTTCAGATGAGCCGAAGTTCAAAGGAGCATCTTGCATCATAGATTGGTGCTGCTTGCGTCCAGGAGATTCAGAATCTTTGTGTTTTTTGGAGAATCTAGTTTCAAACTCAATATTAGGAGCTGACACTTTCATGAATATATATTTAAGTAATTAAAGTTTTCTTACCCTCCTGAAAGGTCCATAGGAGAAGAGCTGATAGTAAGCCCACCAGAAGAATCTCTACCTCCGTCTCTGTCCCTCGAATTATGCTTCATCGAAGGAGAAGGGAGAGTGACGGGAGTTACAGTTACACTGCTCAGCGACGACAAGGCTGACATAGCGGCAGCAGCTACATCTTTGTGGCTGGATTTAATGCTAAGATCCAGTGTGGATGACTGGGACTGTGAGTTGTACGCAGGTGAAGATCTGTGGCCCCTATGAGCCGACGGAGACTGCGACCTTCTTGACTGCTGTTGTTGATGGGAATTTCTGAGTAGTGAAACTTGAGAAGGAAGAGCGTGATTTTGATGAGCAGGTGGAGGCGGTTGGAATTTTTGATTCTGCCCTTTTGACATTGAAGATGACAGCGACAGGTTTCTTGCCTCGGCTTCTGCTTCCATCATTTCCTGGGTCAAATTGAGTCCCCTTGTGGGTGTAGAATTTCTCTCTCGCCGTAAGGACGCACTCAATCTTGATGAAGGATTTGGAATGTGAGGAATATTTACATTTGCAGAACCTCCGCGGGCTTCCCCTGGTCCACCATGCATACTCTGACTCAATAAGGCCTGGAGTTTGGCTCTTTCAGTTTCGACGTCAATCGCGATACGTCTTCGCCTGCCACGTCTAGACGGTGCTCCTCTTTCTGGAGTAGTAGTAGACGAGATCATAGATGCTAAATTCATTCCAGCAGTTGCTGAAACCGTTGACGGGTTGACGCTTGTGGAGGAAGGCAAACTCATTATCAGATCTTCAGGTGGAGCTAAATCTGAACACTCCGAAATCGGAGTGGGAGTGTCTCTGGCAGGTGTCGCAGCATCAGGAGTACCTTGAGGAGTGTAGTCGAAAGTTTCGATCATAGAAGCAGAGCTGAAGAAACGAGAAACGGGCCATTCGTTCTTTTCCACAGCTTGAACGATGTGTTCTAAACGGATCTGAATAGCTCTGTCCCTTGGCCATCGTATTGGGTTCATTTGATTCAGTAAGTTCCCTAAAGCTTCAATGTTGTTTCCGTCGGTTGAGCTGAATGGATCAAACTTAGGAAGAAACGATGCATGTTTAGCAGCTGCGGACATTTCGGGTTGTTCCTTTTCAGGAGCTGGGGATGGCGGAGGTACTGGTTGAGGGATGGAAGAGGTGAAGTTGGTTCCTGAGTTTGCAGTGCTAGAAGGCGGAGGTGGAATATCCGGCACGGAAAACTTTGGCGAACCTTTAACTTGGACTTCAACGCGATTCATCTTTTCTGCAGGCATTTTGATCGTTATTTTCAGTTCATTTTTAATCTCAACTTGAAGTTCATTCATTTCAGTGCTACTGCCCTTACTTTCATCATCTTCATTTTGCACTGCCTCTTTCTGAAGACCTCCCTTCTCATTCTCTTTTACTTTGACTGGTTCTTGCTCTTCAGGTTGGGTTTCTCTCAAACTTTCATCGGCTTTACACTCATTTTGGGTTTCTTTGGATGATGAGGTAAGATCTTCAGGATGATAATCTAGTTTGGATTTGGCATCCTCTTCTTCCTTACTCGATTCTTCGACAAGGTTGCTTTCAGTTTCTTTGACAGGTTCTTCAATCGAGTTGTCGGTTTTGTTGTTATCAATGTCTTTAGGCTCTTGTTTAATAGCAATTGGAGACTCGGATGCATCCAGTTTAGATTCTTCCAGAACTGAAGTTTTCTTTTCAGAATCTCCATCCTTCTCTTGATTATCCGACTCTTCCGTCATTGGTTCAGTTTTTATTACTTGTTGGGTAGAAGCAGATTCTTCGTTGCTTACTTCTTGCAATGTATTGGATTCATCAACAACTTTTTCGTGAGAGGCGTCACAAGAATCTGATGGTTTCGTTGAATCCATGTTGCTCCCTTCTTCGAAATCGTCCTTCTTTTTGCTTGCTTCTTCGATGTCATCCTTCTGCTTCCTTGCACGCTCAATCTCTGCTTTGATATCTTGAATTTCAATGTCCACCATATCCGGTTTAATTCTTTTCAAAGGCGGAGGCTCTGAGTCGCATTTCAATTTTTTATCTCCATTCCTGTACGCAGCTTTTTCAGCTGGATCCAGTAGAGGCTCCCCTGCTATATGGCGCCTAAGTATCTCGCGAAACGAGAGTTCTGGATCATTCAAATAAAACAGGTCTGTTCGGCCAAGTCCATGACTGTAAACAACAAGAACGATCCAATTAATTTCCAATTTTCATACGGGCCAAATGACAAATTAACTTCAGACTAAAACTCGTACCGAACAGCCCCGACTAGCAGATCTTTATCGTGCTTTCCAGGAATCCACCACTCAGGCATGTCTAATGACGGTAAAGCAAGCTTGAGCCGTTCATCCAGTTTTTCGTGGTGTATGATTTCTTCCCGTATTTTATTTAACAAGTCGATTCTATCCAGAGCTCTCCTTGCTCTGTCTTCCGGGAGCGGATCCACAGGTACTTGAATTAAATCTAAAATACACCATAAAGATATTAATATGTTGATCCTCAGATACCAACTTACTTATAAATGAAGATTTGAATATCTTTAAAGAATCAATCTTACCGAAATCTGAAAATTGAGCGGGACAACCACGACAGCAATAAAATAAAATAAATATTATATTAGAATGGGATTTGGGTGAAATGAAAAGACATGAAAGCGAATGCTCTTCAGCGATTAATTACCTTCTTGTTCAGATAACTTTTGTCCGCAAATTCGTTTACACATAGCGTAAAATGCCCGGTAGTATTCAGTCAGAGTATCGTCGAATTTCTTGTCCAATCGGGACAACGCACGGAATTTGGCCCAATCATATTTTCCAACATCAACACTAAAATATTTCAAGATAAAATATTATTAAAATCCATTTGATTTAGTTTTACACTGTGTGTTGGTTGTAACCAACTTACCGCGTGACACCAAATGTAGAAACGGTCTTGCAGAAATCTGACTCTTCCTTCTTGGACCACCGCTTTTGAAGAACTTCTAATTTCTGCCTCTCTCGTTCTCGGACCATTTGTTCGATTTTGTCTCGTTTCTCTTGACGTTTAGCTTTAGCAACGTTTTTGGATTCTTCCTTTTTAAAATATCTTTGGAAAGCTGTGATTAATTTTCGGATTCTAGTATTGAGATCCGTGCTGGAAGGCCATGGAAGACGTCCTTCCACAGGTTCTTCGACTGTTGTTGAAGTAATAAGCTCAGGTTCTTGCTCCTTGTCATTGACTTCAGTATTTTGCTCTTCCACCAACTCCTTGTCGATCTTATTATCCTTATCTACGTCCATACTCTCGTTCTCATTTTCTGGTACAGTAGAATCTTCCTTTTCTTTGGCCTCTGCAATATTTGTCTTTTCCGGTAAATCCTGTTCCCCTTCCGATGAGATATTCTTCTCCGGAATATCTTGGTCCATCTTGTCTTCATCTTGGGAATTATTGGGGGTAACTTTGCTCTCTGAATTCAGCGTTTCCTCTAGACTTACAGCAGTATCAACAGTCGCATCTTCTGCAGGTGTTGAGGAATCTGCATCGCAAGCATCTTTAGGCAGCGTCTCAGTCACTTCAGAAACTGGTTCAGAGTCCACGTTGACGCTGGATTCTTTGTCTGCCACTTTCTTGGGTTCCATATTACTATTTTCTTCATCGTCATCGTCGCCACAAGCAGCCTTTTCTATGTCATCCTCATTACTACTCAAAATATTTGACCATCAATAATTAATTATATTGGATACAAAACTCAACAGCTACACAAAAGTCAACTTACACTTCTTGCGAAATTTCTGCTAGTACAGCAGACCCATCAGGCGGTCCACATCTGCTCAAAAAGCACAGCGCTGGATCCTGACGCATGATATTATACTTTTCGTATCCATGTTTGTACGTTCCAGCTAGTAGTGATGAATCAGCTTCCTTGTTCCACCAGTCGACCGGCCCAGAATCAATTGTGAGACTAGGTGGGCAAATTGGCAAGTCAATCAGAGGCACATCTCGGTCTATTTGTTCAGCAAAGCTTCCAATAATTTCCTGCTTTATGTAATACAACAGACGGATCCTAAGCAGGGTTCTATTGGCATTTTTAGCCACTCTTCGCAAGGAAGCTGGATCAAGGTGAAGTTCTGGATCATATCGCTCGTCTTTCATCCAGTTATCCACTTCTTCCGGAGTGCTTTCTTTTGTCATTTTATCTTTCTTTTTGCTTTTCCTGCCCCCACGAGAAACTGGATTGGCTAATCCTGAGTGGTTTCGGGTTATTGAATTTGTTTCCGAAGGGCATATTAAGTCAGTGACGAAGCTCTTGACTTTCTCGTCCCCTCTGAAGTTGTTGACGCAATGAACCAACTGATAGAATAATTCCAAACATAAATTAAAAATTC
>JAQGAB010002083.1:0-13278 GCA_034696565.1 Isotomurus graminis
GTAAGGAAACTAAAAGAATGAAAGAACTGTGACTTATACTGAAAATACAAAACTGTCGACACAAGTCCAGGACCAACTACGAGGGATACAAGAATCAGGATCCATGCCCAAGTATCAAAAGGATCAAAGTAAGCTCCAAGTCCCTGTCTGGACTCTTTGACCCCGTGACACGTTATGAAGTTGTAACTGTCCTGATCGAAAATGACCATAGGGCTAACGAGTGCTGGAATATATGTTAACTGAGTAACAATAGTAGGACTACCTGTATATCTGGAAGTGTACATAAATTCAGCCCAACTACGACTTGAAATGTTAAGGTACTTTGTGGAGTTGTTTCCTATGAAGAGAAGGCGAAGTAAAACTCTGTCTAATAACTTATTAACGTCCTTGTTATTCATGACATCTCGGGAAGTAATTTCTTCCATGTGCGGTAGTCCTGCTAACTCGGTCTGCAGGTCGTGATTCAATCCACTCCACGTATACTTCAAACCATCCCAGGTTAGTTGGACAACTTTACGATAGATTGCTTCAGGGGAGATGCTTGCAGATGGGATTTGATGAAAGTGAAATCGCTTAAATTCGCAATGTAAGCAAACGTAGAAGAGCTTTATAATGAGTTCATGTGAAGAAACGATACCTGCAAACACATCGCATGCAGTTTGGCCTCCAGTAGAAATGGCAAAAGTTGATTTCACTTTTTTAAATTCAAACAGAGGAACATCCTGAGCCCCAAATCGGATAACTTTCTCCAGGGGAAAAGTCGTGGCATTGGAATCTTTTACGTCACGAGTGCTCATGAAGAAGTAGTAAATATCCTTACGTGACTTTTTAAATTTTTGCTTCGGATCGAATAGTGGGAAATAACTGTAGCTTATCCCAAAATAACCTAACACTGCTTGTCTGGTCTCGGCAGGATATTCTAGAGGAAGGATAAAAATCACAACTTGGTGGTGTACTCTTCTTATCTTACCATTGGGTTTAGAAGTCAAATTGTTGTACACATTTTTATCCAAAATCGTCTGTAGAACAATGGGAACTGTGACCGTATGAAAAGAGACCTGTGAATATTCTTCATGCTTTGATGTATGAACATTTAGAAAGTTGATAAAGTATATGAAAGAATTTTCAAAACAATTTAAGAAGGCAGGCAATAATATTCTTTGACTGTCTGGGACTATTTCCTCTTCAGATAAAAAGATTTTTGACGGCAAATTGACTACTTCTTTGGCCCTGATATCTTTCCTATCAAACCACAAAGGAGTTACTAATTTGGGAGTTGTGTGTTTCTCCTCGTAGTATTTGATATCTTGAGTTAAGGTTAAAGAGTAATTGCTTAAAGATTTAGAACGGTCGGAAGCAATGCCTTGAAGTAATACGAGTAATGTAACAAATCGTTTAAGACACAGAAATAGTATTGAGGAAACCATCCTGCTTATCACTTATGTAAAGAATGAAGATACTATTATTTGAACTTGCAGATAAACGAAAAGGTGGAATATTCTTAAAGAGGATTTCTCAAGTTTGTCGATTTCTACAAGTGGCTGAAACACTATTCTCTGTGTATCTGTATTAGCTTGATTGGTTCGTCTTTCTATATTTGTGTTAGCAAAGCACCTACAAAAGTGTTTCATATTCACCCTGATACCTGTGTCATATCATAAGTTATTTTATACACATTGCTTAGTATTTTACACTTACAATAATAGCTTTACAATAATACCTGCTTATTTATAACGAGATTATAGTACGCACACCAAAGAATTTAACAACTCGTAGGTCTTTCTTTTCCTTAATGATCTGCATGCAGACGCAGAGTTTTTCAAAATTGTGATTAGTTGGTTTCTACATTTTTTCACAAAAGGAAGATTATTTTTCTAATTATAGGCCTTTGTATAATAGCATAATATTTATCCGATGTCTGAATGCGGTGAAAGGTTTTCAGCAACAATATATAGAACAAGAAACTCCGGGTAATAAACCGTAGATTTGCAATTACGTGGCAATGCATTGAATTTCGCTATTCACTTCAATGCAGGAATCCATAGAAGAAAAAATCCTTTCATACATCTTCGGTTCGCTTTCAAAAGAACTTTATTTTGCACCAGTATACATAATGAAAGTGTACCTTAATACACCGGAATTATCAATCTTGTCTCAAGCTATCAGTACTTTAATTCTGCCCTATTAGCCAAGAAAACACTTGGTTGCAGATTAATCTATTAATTAGAAGTTGGGAATTCGGGATGCTGACCGCTCGAATTAATAGTTCTATTGTAAATGCTGAAATTGAAACCAATAGACCAATAAGGTATAGGTAGAATGTTGTTAAGGCATACTTCAGATCGTAGCTTTCATAGACATTCATAGTTTTATTGGCTTTCAGCCGCTGCACTCTTCTCCACTTGGAATATTCAACGAGACTCTTTAAGTAGCTGTATATTCCTGAACTAACGACGACTTCAAGCCGTTTTGCCATAGGGCCATTGGTATTGCCGAATTTGGAAATTTTCCACCCCTTGGATTGGCCAAAAAATGTACTTTTGCCTTTGTAGAATGGCACCTTTGGAAACAGATCTTTGAGTTGAATCCACATAGACTCGACTTCGCTGTTCATGAGCAGGTAAAAGTTCTTGTGACGGCAATTTTTAGCCGACAATATACGTCCAATTTTAGTTAACGGATCTGTAACTGCAACCAGCTGCGTCAGGATTAACAGCAATGTTCTGCAGAAACGTGAGACTCCAGTCAAATTCAAAGGCCGAACGTTAAGATGTTTACGAAACTGTTGGCATTCTCCAGCCGCAACGGTCTGGTGAATGTCGTGTCCGAGAGATGAATAGTAATACGTATAATCTACTGATTTCATATCACTGGGCTTAGTTTTGTGCTTGGCTTTTTTAGTAATCTTTTCTAAGATGGTTTTTATGGAACTATTTTCATATACTGGAAAAATCATTAAAGAATCCTTAAAAGTCTCGACATCTCTGTGCAATGTTTGCGGTGGAAGTGGGCTGGTGATGTCCGTAATTACTAATCCTATGTATACGTTAACAAGAACTAGCGATGAAACTAAGAACATACCGTACAGAATTCTGTAAGCCTTTCTGAATGCTAAGGGTCTTATGGAATTTCCATTGCCACAAGGGTATTGGATTATGAGAGAACTTGTCATGGCAGACGCGAGGGTCAAGAAAGAATGAAAAAACTCAAGTTGGTACTGGAGATATAAGACTAACGACACAAGTCCAGGACCCACTACGAGTGACATAAGGATCATAATCCATACGCATGTGTCGAAGGGGTCGAAATAAGCTCCTAGTCCTTGTTTAAACTCTTTTACCCCATGACATGTAATGAAGTTGTAGCTGTCATGATCAAATATGACCCTGTGGCGCTCGAATTCCGGAACATATGACAACTGAATGACAATGGTGGGACTGTTTATATGTGAGATCTTGGCAGAATGTATTAACCAGCTATACAATGAGACATTCAGGTATTTTGTATCGTTACTTCCTGTGAGAAGCAAACGAAGTAAAATGCGGTTAAGCTGTATGTCTTTCTTTCCTATGATGTCCTTGAGAGGCATTTCCTTCAGGTACGGCAGACCTGCAATGTCGGACTGGTCGTCATTATACACGCCAAACCACGTGAACTTCAATCCATCCAACGTAGCTTCGAAGATCTTACTTTTGATTCTCGAAGGAATCATGGTTCCAGTAATTTCATGAAGTTGGAATCTTTTAAATTCGCAGTGTAAGCAGACGTAAAATAATTGTACAATCAGCTCTTTAGAAGATATGACGCCTGTCAACACGTCACAGGCTGTTTTACCCCCAGTAGACACAGCAAGTGTCCTTTTCCATGGATTGGTTTTTTCTGATTCAATTTTTTGAGCACCAAATCGGATCACTTTCTCAAGTGGAAAGGTCGTAGCATTGAAATCTTCATCTGGACTCGTACTCGTAAAGAAATAGTATATGTCTTTACGGGATTCGTCGAATTTGACAGTTTTCTCGAATGATCCAGGGGCATCTATTTCTAATTTGAGATACTTGAACACAGTGTTTCTAATTTTACTCGAATAACTGAGGGGAAGGATGAAAATCAACAGTTTGTGGTAAGTCGATCGTTTCGTACCTATGGGCTTCGATGTTATGTTTCTGTATATATTTCTGTCTAAACAACTCTGAAGAACAATAGGAACAGTGACACTGTGCCATGAAATCGGTGAATATTTTCTAGTTATGTGTGGATCTACATTAAGGAAACTTATTAAATAAATAAAAGAATTATGGAAGTTATTTAAGAAGGAAGGAAATGATATTCTTTGTGCATTGGTGTCTTCGTTTGATAAAAATATTTTGGATGGTAGATTGTAAAGCAACTGATCATCTATACTACCCGAATCGTAAGCAGTGATTACTTTCGGTACGGTCCGTTCTTCGACATTGAACTGGACATCTTGGGGCGCAGAATAGTTAATTTTGGATTTAGAGCTGGTCGTTGTAACTTTAGATAGAAATTCTTCAACAGATTCCTGGGAAAGTAGAATCAATGTTCCGATAATCACAAACATGTTGTCAGTAGCGTGTAATCATCAATACTGGATTTCTGGGCTAAATTTTTTACTTAATGTAATGAATTCTGACAAGTTAATCGATCTCGCTTAGCTATTATTGGTTGATAAATATTCTCAACTATCCTCATTTGTAAGTTATCCACTTAACTTTCTAATCTCCAATCATGTTAAAATGTTTACTAATCCTTGAAGCGATCGATGTCACTAAAGATGTGAAGGATCGTTACAGGATATTAACTTGAGACTCATGGTACAGTCGTTGTGGCTTTGTTTTTTTTTTCAAAAGAAAATGTTGCGTATAGGTTGTTCATATATATTTGTGTAGTAATCTTTGATATATTACTCCAATTGAAGTCAAAACTCGAACGATTGTTTTTATCGGCTGGTTAATGGTAGAATTTGCTAAACCAATCGACACAAATGATATTATACCATCCACATGTCCATATTAATAATTGGTTCCACAGCGAAAAATTAGTCTTGACATTTTGTCGAATTTCGCGACAGTGCGATCTCCAAATATATTATGGGTATCTTTTGTGACCTTACACTGTCGACGAAAGACCGATGATGTAATTATAAATCAGTAACTTAAATTAAAGTGTATTGAATTTGAAGAATTGGCCTACTTATTCATTGAATTTTCGTGAAATATCTTTGCTGTAGGAAAGATTTGCATTTGAATATAATTATTTCCATCAAAAAGTCTGCAAGAGATATTAACAGACAAATTAGGTGAATGTAAAATGTGATTACAGCATATTTGAACTCGTGGCTGCGGTACACATTAATATTTCGAGTGGCTTTGATATGCTGGACGCTTCTCCACTCGGAATATTCCACAAGGCTCTTTAAATAACTGTAGATTCCCGAACTGACGATGGATTCAAGACGTTTCGCTACTGGGCCGTTGGCCTCACCGAATCTGGAGACTTTCCATCCTTTAGCATGCGTGAGAAATGTACTTTTTCCTTTGTAAAAAGGCACATTTGGAAACTGATCTATGAGTTTGGTCAACTTGGATTCGACTTCGCTGTTCAGCAGAAGATAAAAATTCTTGTGATGACAATTTTCAGTTGATAAAGTCCGGCCTATTTGATCCAAAGGGTCTATGACTGACACTAGTTGGTTTATAAGTGAGAATACAGTTCGGCAGAAAATAGGAACTCCTTTCAAATTCACAGGCTTCTTTACAGACATTTGTTTTGCATAACAAGCGCACTCTCCAAAGATAAGAGTCAAGTACATGTCGTTTCCGAGCGGTGAATATTGGTACGTATCTTTTAACTCTTCTCGGGCGACTTCTGGGGTTGCGTTCATTAGCTTAACCCTTTCAATTTCTTTTTTTAAAGCCTTTTTGTCCAAGGTTTCTTCATAAACAGCAGCAATCATCAAAGAATCCTGTAGGGTCTCAATTTTTTTATGTTGTATTTGCGGGGGTAAGGGACTAGTTATGTCGGTAATTACTAATCCTAGATACGAATTCGTTAAAACAATGGATGCTAACACGATAATTCCGTAAGAAATTCTGTAAGAATTCCTGAACGGTACGCACTTGATGGCATCTCCAGTGCCAAAAGGGTACTGGACTATTAGTGAACTTACCATTGCAAACAACAGAAAACGGAAAGACCGGAAGAACTTCAGTTTATACAAAAAATACAAAACTAACGACAAAATCCCAGGACCCACAACAATGACAAGAAGTATGAAAATCCACACCCAAACGTCGAAAGGATGAAAGTACGATCCCATTCCTTGCTTGAACTCAGTCACTCCATGACATGTTATGAAGTTGTGACTGTCTTGATCAAAGATGACCCTGTGGAGATCAAATTCTGGAAACAACGACAGCTGAGTGATAATCACAGGGCTTCCAATGTGAAGGGTTTTGTATTCATTATTATCCCAGTTGTCGATCGATGTGTTCAGGTACTTTGTGTAGTTACTTCCTGTGAGCAGAAGGCGAAGAAGTACTCCGTTAAGTTGTATATCGTCCTTGTTCATGATATCTCTGGATGTCATTTCATTCAAGTAAATTTCTGCAAAGTCGAAATGTTCGTCGTTACGAAACCCACTCCACGTGTATTTCAATCCATCCCAGGTGATATCAAAGATTGCATTTTTTATTCCTTCGGGAAACATGTTTCCATATGTAACTTCGTGAATGTGAAACCGCTTAAATTCGCAGTGTAAGCAGACGTAGAATAATTTTAGAATCAACTCTGTAGAAGAGATGACGCCTGCCAACATCTCACAGCCTGGTTTGCCACCGTTGGATACATCAAGCGTTGAAATCCGTTTTCGGTACGAGTGTTGACGTTGAGCTGCATGTCGATATCGAATAGCCTTCTCAATTTTAAAAGTGGTTGCATTGAAATCCTCGTCTTCACGTTGACTCTTGAAGAAGTAGTAAATATCTGAAAGTGATTCGTCCAGTCTCACTTTTGGTATCAATGAAGGATTAAATAAATCTTCGTCTGTGCTGAAGTATTCATAAACAGTGTAACCGATTTTGCTGGAATATTCTAAAGGAAGAATGAAGATCACAAGTTTGTGGTATGTCGTCCTTATCCTACCGAAGGGCTTCGAGGTAAGATTTCTGTATGCATTTTTAGTCAAACTAGTCTGGAGAACAATAGGAACTGTGATATTTTGTAATGGAAGATGTGAGTACTGCTGATGTTTAGGCGAATCTTCATTAAGGAAATTAATTAAATAAATAAAAGACTTATTGAAGTTGTTTAAGAAGGTAGACAAATAAATTGTCGGTAAACCCTGAGATTCCTCAGAGAAAAATATTTTGGATGGCAGGTTGTAATCGAACTGATCGCTAGCATCCAAAATATTAATGTCGAAACTCAAGGGATTCACCAATTTCGACACTGGCTGCTGTTTAATGTAGTACTGGACATCATCTTGTGATAACGATTTTTTAACTGTGGATATCGAACCAACAGTTTTAACCTCATTCGAGACTACTTCTGCAACTGATGTCTGAAAGAACAACAGAAATGTTGAGAAAACCACGAACATGCTCTCGATAGTATGCTACCTCAACACTGAAGCAATGCAAAATGTAACGCAATAAGTTACTGTACATACTTTATTCAGTTTTGAATTGTCAATATCACTTAATAGCTAATCTGTAGCTTTTAGCGATGGCTATAATTTGTGTTTGTAGTCCACTTCGCTTGCTTATCTTTGAATATGTTTATCAAATATTTTCTCCGTTTAATCCCAAGTGAACTTTACTAACAATTTGTGGTATTATCTGTTTTGTGAAATAGACTATTTACAAACGCTTGATAATATCCTCTAATATTGGTCTGCAACAGTTAGGTTAAAGATTTTACTCAACATTTTCACTCTTTGGACCTTCTGTTCTCTGTGGGTTCATTCGTACACAAAATTGAATCAAAAGAAATAAATGCTGGTTTGTGCATAACCTGAAGCTCCACAACGGAAGCTATAGAATTCGGACCTACTATTTTAAAATATTGAATTCAATACACTTTCCTCGCTTTTAATTAAGATTATGATGAACTGTGGAGAACTAGGAGCAAGAAATCTTTGTTGTAGAGCCTTATTCCATCTAAAAATAATTAATTCTATTGAAAACTCTACAACAGATACCAACAGGCAAATGAAATATAGATAGAACGTGGTTATGGCATATTTGAGCTCATAGCTCTGATATACATTCATAGTTTTAACAGCTTTTATGAACTGGACGCTTCTCCACTTGGTGTAATCAATGAGACCCTTTAAGTAGCTGTAGATCCCTGAACTGATAACAGTTTCAAGGCGTTTAACAATCTGACCGTTGTTGTCCCCGAATCTGGAGATTTTCCACCCTTTTGGGTGCCTAAAAAAGGTACTTTTACCCTTGTAGAAAGGCACATTTGGAAACTGATCGATGAGTTCAGTCCACTTGGACTCGATTTCACTGTTCAATATGATATAAAAAATTTTGCGACGACAATTTTCGGCCGACAGTATACGCCCAACTTCATTTAATGGGTCTGTGACTGCCACCAGCTGACGTATGATTGACAATAATGTCCTGCAGAAAAGTGGAACTCCAGTCATATTCAACTGCTTTTCAATAACGTATCTTTCATAACGTCGACATTCTCCTGCGTAAACTGTCATATAAATGTCATATCCGAGTGGTGAATTGGTAAAACTGCCTCCTGAAACTTGACAGTTCTTACTTCCGATGTCCCTGGTTATGTTTAGCAGTTTTGATCTTTCGATTTCTTCTTCCAGAACTTTTCTGTTCAAAGTGTCTTCGTACACGGGGGCTATCATCAATGAATCCTTAAGAGTCTCGATTCTCTTGTGCTGAGTTTGGATTTGAATTGGGCTAGTTATATCGGTAATTATTAATCCTAAGTACGAATTTGCTAAAACTAGGGTTGCGAGCAAGAACGCACCGTATGAAATTATGAAGGCTTTTCTGAATGGAACGAATTTTATGGAATTTCCTCTTCCGCAAGGATACTGGTTTACGAGGGAACTTGCCATGGCATAAATGAGGAGTAAGTAGGATGGGGAAAAATGAAGTTTATACCGAAAATACAAAATTGACGATACAAATCCAGGGCCCACTATGAGAGACAGAAGGATATTTATCCACACCCAATTGTCAAAAGGACCAAAGTAAGCTCCTATCCCTTGTCTGGACTCTTTGGTCCCGTGGCAAGTTATGAAGTTATGACTGTCAAGGTCGAAAATAACCCTGTGACGATCGAATTCTGGAAAATTTGACAGTTGAGTAACAATCGTAGGGCTCCCTAAGTACCTTATTACTCTCCAGCTATCGTCTGATATGTTAAGGTACTTGGTATCGTTACTTCCTGTTAGAAGAAAGCGAAGTAAAATGTTGTTCAGTTGTTTATCGTTCGTAAGCATGATTTCTCTTGAACTCAATTCCTCCGGATACGGCAGGCCTCCTGCGTCTTCAGTATCGTCGCTATTAAACCCACTCCACGTGTATTTTAAACCATCTAAAGTCACTCCGAAAATTTGACTTTTAATACTCGAAGGAACCATGTTTCTAGGAGTAATTTCATGAAGATGAAATCGCTTAAATTCGCAGTGTAAGCAGACGTAGAATAATTTTATGACCAACCCTGTCGAAGAAACTACACCTGTTAACACCTCGCATGCTGATTTACCACCAGTTGATATAGCCAGCGTTGACTTGAGTTCACTATTTTCTTTTATCTCAGGTTTTTGAGCTCCGAATCGGATAACCTGGTCAAGTTGAAATGTAGATGCATTGAAATCCTCATCTTTATGTCTACTTGTGAAAAAGTAGTAAATATGTTTCCGTGAATAGTCGAATTTTACTGACGGTACGAATGAAGCATAAAAATCCATTTCGTTTCCGAAGTAAGTGAAAATAGCTTGTCTACTATTGCTCGAATATGCAAAGGGAATCATAAAAATCAAAAGCTTGGGGTGTGTCGACCTTATCCTACCGGTGGGTTTTGAAGTAAGATACCGGTGTGTGTTTTTATTTAAACTGGTCTGAAGAACAATAGGCACTGCGATAAGGTGCAATGACAGAAACTCTGAGTACGTTTGATTTTTAGGTGAATCGGCATTAATAAAATCAATCAAATAAATGAAAGAATTGTTAAAGTTGTTTAAGAAGGTAGGAAATGAGGTGAAATCAGTTTCGTGGACTTTTTCGGATAAGAATATTTTGGATGGCAAACTGTTGATCCATTGACTCTGAGTCTGAGCTTCTTTCGCGTTCAGTCTCAAAGGAGTTACCAATTTTGGTACGGTCTGTTCTTCCACATAGTACTTAATACTTTGTAATGCTGAGTAATTAAATTTAGTATCACAGGGTTTTGTGATACCTTCAAATATGACGATAGCAAAGGATGAATGAAACAGCAATAACAATGCTGGATAACCCCCAAACATGTTGTCGACAGTATGTAACCGAAGAAATGTGAAAAATCCTTGCACAATTTTAATATATCATCAAAAAATTCGCTTCAATTTTGAAGCATTAATCTTACTTAAGCCATTAGCTTCAGTGATTAGAGTTGAAGTAGTATAGCTTGTGGTTAGTCCAATTATGTAGCTGCCTTGTCTCTTCGCATATGTTTACGAATCCTATAGAATATAGTGAAGTATATTTATCGTAAGATATTACAGGTGAAGGGGTTGACAGGAAAAACCATTAATAAAATTAAAGTAGTTATTAGGATAGTGTGGACTGAAGGGACGGGGAAAAAGCGGAGGCCTTCAGCTCTAAACCTTACAATACCTGGTAGGCACTTTAATGTGTTTTGTGACACGTCACATCAAAATTTTAATTTCATTCTTTTAATATTTATGCTTCGCTATATGAAATGAACCGTAGCTGGCAAAATAAAGTTAAAGTATAATATGTTTAAGTTTTATACCTAGAAATTTAATCGCCTTATGGCTATGCAATTAAATCCATGAACTGTCTACACCCTTAACGAATATTACTTTGGATGGGAGTAAATTACATGTGGAAAATCTGTCCTTTAAGGAATTGGAATTGCAATTGAAAACAATCAATTCAAGTGAAAATCCTACAATCGACATTAACAGGCAAATAAGTACAGGTAGAACGTGATTAAGGCATACTTCAATTCGCAACTTTGGTAAAAATTCAAATTTTTAATAGATTTTATAAGCTGGATGCTTCTCCAGTCTAATAAAGACACTGAATGAGGGATAAGAAACATATTTAGTTATTGAATTTGAGGAGTTAACTTCACTAAATTCATCAATATAATTTGTATTATTGTTTGTACTAGTAATGCACTTCAAATCCTCATTGTTATTATGGTGCCGAACTCTCGACACTGAACTTCTTGTTAGGTTTTTATGATATGCAAATAAATGCTACAGAAAATTAAATTGCCACAATTTATATTATTTGTTCTTTGGACTAATCCATCACGTATTATTGAACAGAACAAAAAATGTTTGCTCTTTGGATAAATATTGGTTATTTTATATACTAATTGCCTTAACTAGAGCAATTTTGCTGTATCAGCAGGTTATGTTGCTGCATTAGTATAACATTCCAAAGTTCTATCAAAAATAAATTCATAAAACTACGGAATAGTTCTTGTTGCATATTGTTGTTGTGGTCAGATTCCAGAATTAGTCGTGGTCTTTAATCGTTTATATTTTCCCGTTGTATATAAGCTAACAGTTATTGCAATAAGTGTTTCATTACCATTTTGTTCTCACCAACCATAAATGAATAAGTCATTCCACATGCAATAAGTTATCTGAAAAAGCTCAACTCGTCAAGTATCTGTATATGCATCATGAGTTTGAATGGAATGTGTCAATCTTTCTTGTTCCTTCCATCTTTAATCTTAATCTCAAGTATTTTCGTCCTGAAATTAGTCATATTTCTTCCCGTGTCTAAATTTGAACTTTGCTTTGCACGTGGTAATGTACTGGTTGACGCAATTAAAGCCTTCAACCCACTTTTAGTATAAAATTGCTTGGCTCCCATTACAATCAGAAATGTCATCTTACTCTACAAATACAGGCTAGTGAACTTTAATGTAAGTAATTGGAGATTAACCGTAGCGACATAAAGTGTGAGGGTGAGGACAAATAAAGAGTTAAGTCTCTGCAAGAATGAACAACTGATGATATTATGTACAACTAATAACACTATACAGACTAGAAGAAACCTTTTTCATTCGATGATCACACTTTACGGGTTATTTTTAGTACTAAACGGCATGATATGCGTCTATCCTTCTGACAAACAGAAGTTCCACTTTATTCAGTTTTTTTGGCAATTCGCCCATTTAAAGGTTTAGCAATCGATGATTCCAATAGTCATGCATGAATATTTCAATATATATTCAAGTGCTTTTCAAAACCAAGTGCACCAGACCTTCCATACATAATTTTGCCGTTTCACACTTCTGGATGTCTAGATTTGGACAGGTGAGTATATATAATATTTATAAGAATTCCTTAAAGTTTAACCTTAGATAATCAGAAGCATTAGTTCCGCATTCTGCAAACCAAATGATTTTACTTGGCAAACCAGCAACACGGATAATACACACAAACTAACCTGCGGGTGGTTTATTTAAGTCTTTAGTGTGGCAAGTCATAGTCGCATTGTAGAGATACATTTTTGTTGGATTTGATATGTTGAAAGAACTTTCATG
Source organism: Isotomurus graminis (assembly GCA_034696565.1). Taxonomy (NCBI): domain Eukaryota; kingdom Metazoa; phylum Arthropoda; class Collembola; order Entomobryomorpha; family Isotomidae; genus Isotomurus; species Isotomurus graminis. The sequence goes on from JAQGAB010002083.1 coordinate 12,790, forward strand.
AAGCTTAAGGACATTCGTCGTTCGTTCATCGTTGTTTCGGAGCATCTGAAGACATGCTAACTTACAATACAACGAACTACCAATCCGAGTCGCCATTCTCAATGGTATTGCCATTATTATGTCAAGACACAACTGTGCCAGTGTGCATTAGTGAAAGTACTTGAACTGCTTTCATTACTGTCACATATTCTTGAGCTCCTACTTTACTACTTCAATAGTCCCATTCATCTCATCGCTCTTCCATATGTATTTCTTTGGTAGTTTCCAATCAGACCTATTCTGAGGTTGATCGAGTACGGTTCATGGTAGCATGGTGCAATTTCTGAATTAACGAACCTGCAAACCTAGCTAAAGCAAAGCAACAATTCCACAGCATCAAATTCTCTGGTAGTTTTTGGTTTAAAACTTCTGAAAGTAAGTAACCTATTCAATACCTCTTAATTTTATCGGTTAAGTTGCATCGTTTCTGCATAATATTGTTAGGCACTA